>CM031241.1:648853613-648955975 GCA_018340775.1 Taxus wallichiana var. yunnanensis | reverse complement strand
ATCAACATTTTAAATTTTTCAGAATGCCATAAATGTTACTATAAAGGAAATAAAGCCTCTATCTAAAAGAAACAAGCTTCAGAGATCAAATTGAATGCAGGATTTATAGCTACAAAGATAAAAGTTATCTACAGTTTCAGAACAGATGAACTATTTACAATTTCCAGAAGGCCACTTGCAAGGTACAAAATATCAGAGAATATAATTTGGTCACAACTGATAAATCTAATTCATTTTTAGTTACAGAATCAACCTTAGAGTCAAAAATACAAATGCAGCTATAGGTGAAGCTCAAGGTACAGTTTGGAAGCACGAAGCACTAGAAATCAGGTTGCAACAATAGAAATGATATATGTAATACAAATAATAATTCTAGGAAAGCATACTATGAAGCTTCATGATTTACAATTGAACAAATGATAAGCATGCAAGTGTCTAATTGATCATTTTCAAGCTACAGGATTTCATTATAACTAAAGCAAGTACTTCATGTTTTAATACACAAGTAAATGAAATATCAAAACATCAGTTAGGTGTGTCAAAATGTTGTACAGAAGCATCAAAGTGGTAGAAATAAAGTGTCTGAGCATCCTAAGAATTCTAGGTTGAAAAATCAGAGTAAGAAATAGGGTCATCAAGTTCAGAACTAAAGAAACCAGACTCAAAAACAAGTTTCAACTTGAAATGGCTGAGGTCGAACCAAGGGATCACATGAAATGTAAGAAAGAGATGAACGTCAAATACTCCAAACAAAGGTCCTAAGGAAGAACCGAACTCTATACTCAGAAATAGAGACTCAAAAGATTCAAATAACAAATGCAGCTACAGGCTAAGCATACATAACTAAAGCTCAAAGGCTCTCCACAAATGAACACCATGAGTAGTTCTAGCACATTGGAGGATCCTAATAGCTCAAATGTCAGAACAACTCATTTCATGACAAAGGGATTCTTCTGACTGAGAAAGGAATTCGACAACATAGGTTATAGTTGGGAAATCAAAGAAATCGAGGCTTCAGGGTTCATTAATGATGGTCTCCCTTTCTATGCAAACCAAAATTCTCAAACAAAGGGAAAAATATGCAAATACCCACAAGACAAAGTGCTAGATCTGGAACATTGATTCAATGGTAAAAGATCAAGCTAAGTATTGATCAAATAATAATGGATGATTATTTTAGAGAGAATAGAATAAAGATTCACAAACTCAAAATGGTGGCTTTAGATCTTCACATACGAACACATATTTTAGAAGAAAAGTTTGAACTCAAAATAATGCAACCAAAATCAATCAAATCTTACATCATTAGACAAAGCCTAAAACTCAATGATTAAAATACCGATCATTAATAACAGACAAGAACTCACCATAGATAATCGAATGGTCAAAATTTTTGAGAAACCGGATGATGAAGTGAGAGGTCCACATGCCCATGAGAAGTTTCGAACTCGGGAGTCAATCAGAGAAAAAAATCATATAACCCACAAATATTTCCAAGAGTTCAGTGATATATTTAAAGAAGAAAAGAAAATAGAAGTGTATGTGTAAGAGAAAATTATCTCACCTATAATGACTATGGTGGCCAATAGACTAAAGAGATCCCAAAGACAGAGAAGAATCAAGCTTCATAATTCACCATGGAGGCCATTAAAAAAATAGAGGTACAGAGCTTGAGAGAAAGGAGACAACGTTACAGAGAAACCCCGTATAGCTTCGTAAAAGCTAGAGAACTATAAATCCAAGCTCAAAATCTTACTCAGGAGAGATAAAATCCAAGCTTTGAAAAGGAAAATGAAAATGACAAGAGATCGGATACTTCAACCTACTCACTAAGAAATCTACAAACTCGAGAGAAAGGAAAACCCTTAAAGACCAAGAAATATACCGGTGCTCAAGCATTTCAACCACAAGATCTCACAAAGCAAACTCAGATCTAAGGGCTTCACCACAAAAGACCAAAATAGAATAGAGTGAACTCGAAAAAACAACCATGGCGGCGCCGCCTTTACAAACATCTCCTCGAAAAAAAGGAAAAGGAGGATCTAAAAGTACAGGTATAGCCAAGCTCAAAAGTATAGAATATAATAATGGCATCGAGGAAAACAAAATGTGCCAGGCTTCACCCACGAACAAAAAAACCAAATGAAATGTGCTTGAGGGTCAAAGACACCCTTTACCATAAAAACAAACTTAAGAGGTGAGTTTCAACCTAACTCAACCATGGTCAAAAATCAAGGACTCCATATCGAAAGGACAGAGATCAAGGGCCAAAGATCAAGCTCCGTGATCAAAGAAAATAATCACGGTCAATCTCCACCAACCACATTTAATATCCAGTAAGAAACCCTAACCGTGAGTCTAAGGATCGACGGCATCAAAAACAAAGGTACAAAGATCAAGGGCTCAAGATGATCAATGAATATCAAAGAAAACTCAATTGAGTTACATATACCGCCGACCAAGTTACCAAGGGGTGATTCACCATGGGAAAGGGGACAAGCCCACGTCACCAATCAAATAAAATCATTGCAAATGACTTTAAAAATTCCAACCATAGTGTATGCCTTCAATTCAAATGCCGACCAAATTATACCCAATGATCACCGAAAAGGTGAATTTCTAAATTATATATCATTTAGACATACAAAGATGATGAAAAAACATGATTGTGTATGTCCAAAAGGTGGTAGACTATATCAAATAACCAAGGTGGCCGAATGTAATATGGTGACTATTATAAGTGACCTTGTGTTATTTTAAAACCATAGTATATGCTAAGTCCACAAGAGTGGCCAAACCCAATGAAGACAAGAGTTCACAACCACAAGTGGCCCCCACTGATGGTGATAGATTGTACATGAATTGGAATGCATTTTTCATGTGATCACAAAGAATAGAATAGAGGTCAACATCAGATGCAAGAAACCTTTTGAAGGCTTATTACCTTATTTTCTAGAAAATAAGAGTTGATTATGATTACACATGTGCTCCTAGTGGTCCCCATAGTGGATGAATTATTTTTACAAATATTGCAAGTATTGTAATTATTTTCTCACAAACAGGGAGTTGTATTTTTCATGCCTTCACAACAGGACAGAATAGAGAAGAAGACAGAGTTGCATGTTCACGGAGAGAGACTTGCCTAAGCAACCTTATTTTTAGCAAATTATTCATCCTTCTCTTTCTTAAGAATAGATCAATCAACTTCATTTGACTATTTGTAATCAAGGCTATTAATGCCTATTTGTAATTGCATGCTCTATTTCTATTCTTTATCTATTATTAAATAAAGGATAAAAATAAGATGCATGGGTGAGTACAAGCCTTAGGCTATTTTTAGAAGAGGGTGAATTTTATTTTTGCTATATATTGTGTGCCTTTGCAAAGCACAAGGGGGAACTTCGGAGGAATTTTGGATATATGAGTACTAAAGCAAATTTTTCTAGTTTTTCCCTCTGAGTGTGAAGTATTTTCTGCCTTTCCAAGTTATTTTGTAGTCTTGTGTATGTTTCTATTAGTCTTGTGAATGCAAATTCCCTGATCAATCACCTTACCCTGCTACAAATTCAATCTTTTCTGCTTAATTTTAATGTGCATGTTAACTTATTAGTATTGTTGTGATTCTCCTTCAGTACAATCAAGTGTTTTTCCTTAGATATTCTATAGAAAACTATTGGCTTGTGCATAAAAAATTCTTCCCATATTAGTTGTGCATATACTCAGTCAAAGCCCTCATACAAATTTGGTGTATCACCTTAAGTTTTAATTATTTTCAGTCATCTTTTACTCTCAAACTCCCATAAATCAGTTTAGGATACACCAATAAGGAACCGGCCTTGATACCAGAGACTCACCTCAAAATAGGTATACCCACAGACCTAAGGTGTTTCCATTGTATCTACGAAAGAGAGAGATCAATTGTGCAAGATTAGAAAACCTGCAGCCATCTCTCTACAAGGTGCACTTTTGAGAGATAACATTTTTTGGCATGCCCGGTGGGAGTATGAATCAGATCTACATGCAAATTTACAAATCTATAGTAGATCTACAACAGTTAAAAAGTCACTTTCGGGAACAAGCTGCAGCAATTTATTCTAAAGATTCTAAGATCTTTTGGTGACTCTGTAAAGTTGATTTCAGACACTGAGTATGCAAGCATGTTTCATGCCTAAAGTGACTACAAGATCATCGGTAAGAGGAATTCCTTCTGAGTTTGTTTCTTTACCTTTGAATTTTGCTAGAAGGAGAAGAGTTGGTAATACTTTACCTTATAATAGACCTGGTTTTGATAACCCTCCTAATATTCCTTCACCATGTATCAATTTCTCAATTAACATCCCAGTTTTTCAAATGGCTATCCAACCACCAAGGAATTTTGTGACCTTTACTAATGGTAGTCCATTAGTAATCCATTTACCATGACATTCCTAATGCTGCCATGAAAAGTTTTTCATCATTCACGGTGAAAATCAAAGTTACACCAAAGTGAACATATCAAAGATGTTACAGCCCTATGTGCAATCCATAACATCACTCATGAAGACATAGCCTTAAGACTTTTAGCTACATCTTTCAAAGGGAAGGCCTTGCAATGGTATAGAAACCTAGAAATTGGAAGCATAAGGACTTGGGATGACTTAGGTGAAAAATTGTTGAAACAATTCCAGGATAATTTAGATCATTTGTCTCTTATTAAACAATTTATCTACCATTAAAAGAGCTCCCAATGAATTTATGTTTAGTTTCAATATCCATTTTTCTAGAACTTGGGAAAGAATTCCAAAGAAGTGTTTCAAGCCTCAAGCTATCATGCTTTTCTTTATTATCTTAGAGCATTAAATAGTGATATCTCAACTATGATTCAGTAAATGGGTAGAGAAACACTCCCAACATCTTATGATATCGCTATCCAAGTTGAAAATAGTCTTATTCAAGCTGGAAAATTAGCACCAAGGCCTTTAATGCCATTTTCTAGTAGATTTAGCACCTATTCCTTAGCCTATTACAATCATAGAACCTACTGTTGTAGCTCCATTAGATGATGTATTTAAAGCTTTGCAAACTATGGGAAATAAATTGACTTCGATTGAGAACAAAATTGCATTACCTAGCAGACCCTATCAGGCTCCTTATCAAGAATCAACAAAACAAGCAGCCCTATCAACAGAATCAAAATTATAGGCAGCCTTACTAACAAAGGTAGTTTGACCCAAAGGCTCCTAGTTCATCTAACGCTTTAGTCCCAGTTAATATGGCTATAGAAGAGTGGTGTCAACCTTGCAATCAACCTCATTTAGCTGCAACTTGCCCAAATGCTTTTCTGAATCTAAATCTTGTTGCACAACCTCAATCTGAAACATTGTTCATGCCTCAAATGGAGGGTGGGCAGCAAGAAACTCATGTTTAGAAAGCACCTGAATAGAATTTAGTCAGTTTTAATGAGGAGGATTTCATTACAGTCACTACTAGGGCTCAAGGGAAAGCTACTGAAAGTCAAAAACAACAAAATAGGCCTATCTTCCTACTGTCACTGATAAGACAACATCTATAGTTCCAAAGTCAACTAACAACCTTGTTGTTCCTCAAAAAACAAAAAAGTGTTCCAGTTGATAGAGGCCATTAAAGATAGCTACATCTTGATCCAAGAAGATTATTTATACCTCATATATCTAAGGCAAGTTGAAGCAGAATCAATTTTCGCTAAGGCCTACGCTAAGACAGTTGAATCTGTCTCTAAAAAATTACTTCTTCTTTTAACATTGTTGATGTAATGAAAAGCATAATGTTAACATCTCAATGTGGGATGCTCTAAGTATTCTAGGACAAGCAAGATTTACTTTCTCATGAACTAGCTAAGCTGTAGATTTCTTCAAATACAACAGAAAAGGAAGTTCATAAAGGTAGACATGGTCCTTGGAACGTTTGAACAAGACCGCATTAAAGAGGTTAAGTGGATGGTTCAGAAAGTTCTAAATGCTCATGACATCAAGAAACCACCACCATTTTATTTATCACTAATTATTGGAGAACATCTAGTTCATAATTACATGGTGGATAGTGGTGCAAGTAGCACAATTATGCCAAAAGTGATTGCAGAAAAATTGGGTTTGTAGTATGAGCCTACTATAAAGGAGCATCTTACAGCTTGATGGAACTACAACTAATATGGTTGGTATAATCAAAAATTTAGAAGTGATGTTACATGTTTGCCCAAATGTTTCTATTCTGCAAGATGTTACTATGTAGACTTGCCTCCATACTTTGCTTTATGCTTATCTAGAGATTTCATAAGTAAAAATAAGAGGTTATCTCTCTTTAGATTGGTCCTTATTTTTCACTACTCATTATGGTACTAAAGTTACTATCAATTCAGAGCCATTGGCCGATTTCACATTGAGCCTCACTCTACAAATGTAGTGGATAATTATTCATCCCTAGATCAATCTGATTTTGATGAGGTAGCTCATGTTTCAACATTAGATGGTGTTTCTAACATGTTTATGGATGAAAAAATAGTGGAAGAACATGCTCATGATCCTTTTAAGGAAGTTGAAGAACACTGTTTGGTGTGTATTGTATGCATGAAGAAAATACACCACTTCCCTTGTTGTCCAAAACAGAAGATTTAGCAGAAGGGATTTGGAAGCTTCATTTTGATGGAGCTAAGAACAAGAAAGGATAGGGAGTAGGTCTAATGCTCACTTCCCAACGAATGAAAGGTATTTCAGCGCTTGAATCTCTAATTTTCATGTACTTATAACGTAGCTGAATACAAAGCTTTAATTCATGGCTTACTTTGGGCTAGAAAGAAAGGTATCAACATGCTATAGATTTTTGGTGACTCTGAGTTGGTTATTAATCAAGTAAAAAAATTCAATGTTTGTAAGAATCCATTAATGAAGTCTTATAGAAACACAAAGTTTCAGACTTAATGGAATATTTCGATGTTATTAACATTGAGTCTATTCCTAGAGCTGAAAACAAGCATGCAGACAGACTTGCAGTAGTTGGGGATAGTTTTGAAGTGTTGGAATAGATTGAAAATGGAAAAATCTAGCCTCATATAAAGTTAATTGTCAGGCCCTCATTACCTGATAATGATTCAAATTGGCAACTTTTTGAAAGTGATGATCAAATATGTAGGTTTTTACAGCAAGAAGCTGAGTTTTCTGTAGTTAATCAGGATAAATTACAGCACTTATATGGTGATTAGATTATTCATTTGAAGACAAATAAACTACCTTGAGGTCTGGTCACATTGGAAGACATCTTCAACACTGATGATTAGTTAAGAAAAGTCAAGACTAAAATGTCAACTCACGCTGATAATTACGAAGAAATCTCGGTTGATGAAGGGAAAAAGCTATTTCTTGGAAAGACATGTTCCTTAACCAAAAATAGTCATTTATTAATCTTTGCAAAGAGTTTAAAGATGTTTTTGCTTGGAAATACCAAGATCTAAAAGGATTTGATCCCAGTTTAGCACACATACAATTGAGTTGCAGCCAAATTCTAAACTTGTTAGACAAAAACAGAGGCATGTAAATCCCAAAATAGAACTCTGATGAGGAAAGAATTATCTAAGTTGATTGAATCGGGTATTATCTTTCCAGTTAAGCATTCAAGTTGGGTAGCCAATATTGTTCATGTTAGGAAGAAGAACGGTGAAATCAGACTATGTGTAGATTTTAGAGATCTTAATAAGGCTTCATTTAAAAGATCATTACCCACTCCCAAATATGGATAAGATTTTGAGAACAGTTTCATGTTTAGATAGACTATCTCTTCTAGATGGTTATAGTGGATATAATCATATTTTAGTTCGAGAAGAAGATAGATACAAAACAACTTTTACCACTAAGTGGGGTACTTATGCTTACAAAAGGATGTCTTTTGGTCTTTCAAATGCCAGTGCAACGTTTCAACGTGTAATGGACATGGATTTTCACATCTTATTAAATAAATGCATCCTTGTTTATTTAGATGATGTTACTGTATTTTCAAAATATTTTGAAGAACATCTAATGCACTTAAGGTAAAACTTTTCGGTTGTGCGCAGCAATTTGGTATATCTTTAAATCCATGAAGTCTATCTTTTCAGTACATCAAGGCAAACTACTTGGCCATATTGTTTCTAAGTAGGGTTTAGCAATTGATCCTTTTAGGATCGAAGCCATATCACAGCTATCATTACCCCATCATAAGAAGGCATTACAGAGTTTTCTTGGAAAAATCAACTTTGTTAGAAGATTTGTTCTAGATTTTGCAGCATTGGTTAAACCACTCACAACTATGCTAAAGAAGGGGAAAATTTATCTTGGACCAACGAAGGAAGAGAAGGTTTTGAAGCAATCAAAACAGTTATATCTCAAGATCCTACTCTTACAAATCTAAATTTTGATAAAGATTTTACAATGTATGCACTTGCAGGAGCTGAAACAATCTCAGTTATATTAACTCAAGTCAATGATGAAAATATTGAGCAGCCTATTACTTTCTTTGGATAGAGCTTACATGATTATGAAACAAGGTACACATTTCTTAAAAAGTAAGTACTTTCAGTAGTTAGAGGACTAAATAATTTCAAGTATATGCTTTCGAACAATAAAATCCATGTTCTTGTTTCTCATCCAAGTGTGAAAGCATTCTTACTAAATAAGGAATTGAATGAGAAAAGAGAAAACTAGATAACAAAGGTCATGGAGTATGATGTTGATATTTGAGTTGCTAAGATGGTTCGAGGAAAAGGTCTATGTGAACATCTAATTGCTGATATGGAAAAACAACAAGTTATAAACCAAATGATTCAAAATAACATGCTGAAATTGTGTATCAGCAATCAAAAATCATGGTTTAACCAGAAATCAACAACCTGAGCTCACTCACGAGATTCAGGAATCAAGATGGATGACTGATTTAGTTAATTATCTACAACATGACACCTATCCGGAAGGTATGGACAAGAATAAATGAAGGTATTTCAGATTACAAGTTGTACCTTATATCTTCATTGATAATGTGTTGTTCAAAAGAGATATAAATGGAATCTTGTTGCGATGTGTTGATTATGATAAAGTTCAAAAAATATTGTTAGAATTCCATGAAGGACCCATAAGAGGTCACTTCTCAAAGCACGTACCATAGCCTTAAAAATTATGAAATCTGGTTACTACTAGCCTAGCATATTCAAGGACTATTTTGAATGGATAAGGAAGTGTAGAAAATGTGCTTTCTTTGTTGGAAAAGAACGTCTAGCTTCACTTGCCCTTGTAGCCTATTTCAGCTGATCAACCTTTTATGCAGTGGGGTCTTGACTTTATTGGCATGATAAACCCACCATCATCACAAGGACACAAGTGGATCTTAACTACTACAGATTATTTTACACGATGGACTAAAGCAATAGCCTTGAAAGATGCTAATGAAACTTCAATACTATCCTTTTATGAAGGAATAGTTTACAAGATTTGGTGTTCCAGTAACTATCATATCAGATAATGCTTTAGCATTCCTTGGTGCTAAGATAATAGATTGGGTTGTCAAACATGGAATTTATTTGAGTGCTTCATCTAATTATTACCCACAAGGTAATGGCTTAGCTGAGAGTACTAATAAGAATATGTTAAGGATCATCAAAAGAACACTCAAGGATAATCAAAGAGCTTGGCATCTGATGTTGAATTCAACACTTTGGGCAACAGAGTGACTCCTAAAAGATCAGTTGGCAATTCACCATACAAACTTGTGTATGGAAAGGAAGTAAGAATGCCTATTTCAGTTGAGTTACCTGCATTGGATTTGTTGCATCAAATGGAGCTGCTTGAGAATGAACCATTACAGGTTCGTTATGCAGAGTTAATGGAATTACAAGAGCTAAGAGATAAAGCTCATTTGAATATGGAAAAGAATCAGAAACAAATGAAGAAGACTTTTGACAAGAAATCCAAATTTAGAGTCTTCAATGAAGGAGATATTGTGTTAAAGTGGGATGTTGATCGTGTAAAGATAGAAGACACTCAAAGTTTGATACACTCTAGAGTGGTCCTTACATGATTTCAACTTGCAAGGAACACAATGCTTTTCATCTTTCGAAGTTGAATGGAGAGGAACTTCCCATTCCTGTGAATGGTATGTTTCTCAAACACTATTATTGAAAATCTTACAGTGATTGTTAGAGTAGGATTTCCCTTCAATAAGTGCAGTTCCTGCACATTGCAATGTTTTTCAATTCAATAAGTGCATTCATGCATGTGATCTAGTTTACCAGATCCTTTCCTAGCTTTATTTTGTTTTGGAAGGGTTGGACCTTTCGGAAAAGGCAAATTTTTGGTTACATGTTTAGACTCCATGCCCAATGGACAAGAGCAAGGCACTAGTCTTTAAGCTAACAAGGAAGCTTTCCCATAGGATCACAGAAATGTTGACAATTTTTGCACTTGTGTAAAAATGGGCAACTCAAAACTTCATCATACGATGAAAAGTCTTGGGTGAAGTATACCTAAGCTAAAGAAGTTTTTTATGTTATTTTTGTTACTGCTGAATTAGTTACAAGATCAAATGAAATCTGTAGTTATGTGTGCTGTCACAAAATAGAACAGATCACATAGTCTATAATTTCATGCCATCTTTAGCAAAAGAACACAAAGCCCCGAAGGACAACTATGTTGTCTTGATGAAGACAAAAATTACAGATTAGGTGAAGTGTTGAGTCTTGAAGCAAAAGAAATAAAAATACAAGATATTAGAAAATTAGAGTTCATTACTGAATGTTACAAGTTCTCATCAATGTTCTTTCCTTTATGATTAAGACATTCAATTATGTTACTAAGTTGTTTAGTTCATTATACAATCCATACAGAGAAGCTAGAATGCAGAAAGAAATATACAACTCATTTACGAAATTCAATGTTTTATTCATAAGGAATTTTCAAATGTTTCCCACACAAGCCATGGGATGTAACTGGAAAGTAAAGTATAGCTACTGAAATAAAAGGTACACATGCATGAAAGAGAAAGCAAAGGAGTATGAGTGAACCCATCATTGCCTTGGGGTTTCTTTCTTTGATTGAAAACATCTCCATTTCTAGCTTCTTCTTCATCTCCATTGTAGAAGCCATTGTACCTGAAAAGAAGAAAAGAATAAACTATCAGCTATGAGCTCAGGGATCAAGTCATATTCCTACACTATCCTACTTCATGCATATGAATCTCTAATAACATGAGATGTAGTTTACTTGAATAACAAACTGCATACATGCTTTATTCACTCAGAAGGAATGAAGAAAGAGAAGAGAAAAGAAGAAAAACATGGACATAAGAGAGGCCAAAAAGCCTAATTATTTTCTAATTGTTTTCCTATGTGTGCAGGTACAGGTTGTAGCCAATGAAAAATAGACAAGTCATAAGTGCATGCAATAAAAGGAAGAATGTAACTCAAAGTTTCAATAACTATTCGAAATGAAGAAGTTATAGTTTAGAAGAGAGACTAGCAATAGAAGAACATGTTTCAGTTTGCAACAGAAGGAAGAAGTAGAATTTGAAAGTTGATGTTTGGTTAAGGAAGAAAGGTTTACTGCTGAAATAGAATAGAAGACAAGATTCTGTGAAAATTTTGATAGGGCTTTCACCATGTAAAATGGACATTTACAACTTTCCATCATGTTGCTTTTAACTACTACATGCTTTAAAAGAGTTATTTGAATCAAATAAGTGATACATAGAGAAGTAGGAAAGCATGCTATGATCAAGATAACACAACTATGATGTCTCATTTTATTTACCAATCTAGCTTCAAACATGAAGTGTCATAATTCTATATTTTGAAATCAGAAGATACAACTACTATGTTGGAAATGGATGGAAGATAGAATTCTGGAAAAATTTTGAGGGCTTCGCCATGAAAAATCAACATTTTAAATTTTTGTAATGCCAGAAATGTTACTATAAAGGAAATAAAGCCTCTATCTAAAAGAAACAAGCTTCAGAGATCAAATTGAATGCAGGATTTACAACTACAAAGATAAAAGTTATCTACAGTTTCAGAATAGATGAACTATTTACAATTTCTAGAAGGCCACTTGCAAGGTACAAAATATCAGAGAATATACTTTGGTCACAACTGATAAATCTAATTCAGTTTCATTTTAATTATGGAATCAACCTTAGAGTTAAAAATACAAATGCAGCTACATGGTGAAGCTCAAGGTATAGTTTGGAAGCACGAAGCACTAGAAATCAGGTTGCAGCAATAGAAATGATATATGCAATACAAATAACAATTCCAGGAAAGCATACTATGAAGCTTCATGATTTATGACTTTGAACAAATGATAAGCATGCAAGTGTCTAATTGATCATTTTCAAGCTACAGATTTCATTATAACTAAAGCAAGTACTTCATGTTTTAATACACAAGTAAATGAAATATCAAAACATCGGTTAGGTGTGTCAAAATGTTGTATAGAAGCATCAAAAAAGAAATAAAGTATCTAAGCATCCTAAGAATTCTAGGTTGAAAAATAAGAGTAAGAAATAGGGTCATCAAGTTCAAAACTAAAGAAACTAGACTTAGAAACAAGTTTCAACTTGAAATGGCTGAGGTCAAACCAAGGGGTCACATGAAATGTAAGAAAGAGATGAATGTCAAATACTCCAAAAGAGGTCCTAAGAAAGAACCGAACTCTATACTCATAAATAGAGACTCAAAAGATTCAAATAACAAATGCAGCTATAGGCTAAGCATGCATAACTAAAGCTCGAAGGCTCTCCACAAATGAACACCATGAGTAGTTCCAACACATTGGAGGATCCTGATAGCTCAAATGTCAGAACAACTCATTTCACGACAAAGGGATTCTTCTACCTAAGAAAGGAATTCGACAACACAAAGGTTATAGTTGGGAAATCAAAGAAACCGAGGCTTCAGGGTTCATTAATGATGGTCTCCCTTTCTATGCAAACCAAAATTCTCAAACAGACATGGCTAAATATGCAAATACCCACAAGTCAAAGTGCTAGATCTTGGAACATTGATTCAATGGTAAAAGAGCAAGCTAAGTATTGATCAAATAACAAATAGATGATTATTTTATAGAGTAGAATAAAGCTTCACAAACTCAAAATGGTGGCTTTCAGATCTTCACATATGGACACATATTTTAGAAGAAAAGTTTGAACTCAAAATAGTGCAACCAAAATCAATCAAATCTTGCATCATTGGACAGAGCCAAAACTCAATGATTAAAATACCGGTCATTAATAACAGACAAGAACTCACCGTAGATAATCGAATGGTCAAAACTTTTGAGCAACTGGATGATGAAGCGAGAGGTCCACATGCCCACGAGAAGTTTTGAACTCGGGAGTCAATCAGGAGCAATAAATCACATAGAACCCACAAATATTTCCAAGAGTTCAGTGATATATTTAAAGAAGAAAAGAAAACAGAAGTGTACACGTACAAGAGAAAATTATCTCACCTATAATGACTATGGTGGCCAATAGACCAAGAGGGATCCCAAAACAAAAGAATTGAGCTTAGAATTCACCATGGAGGCCATTAAAAAAAAGGTAAACAAAGCTCGAGAGAAAGGAGACAGCATTACAGAGAAACCCTATATAGCTTCCTAAAATCCAGAGAACTATAAATCCAAGCTCAAAATCTTACTCAGGAGAGATAAAAGCGAGCTTCAGGAAAATGAAAATGACAGAGAGATCGGATACTTCTGCTCACAAATCTACAGAGCTCGAGAGAAAGGAAACCCATGAAGACCAAGAAATATACCGGTGCTCAAGCCTTTTGACCACAAGATCTCACAAAGCAAACTTAGATCTCAAGGGCTTCACCACAAAGACCAAACAAAACAGAATGTCGAGATCAAAGAAACAACCATGGTGGCATCCTTTACAACCATCTCCTTAGAAAAAAGGAAGAGGAGGAGCTACAAAATACAAAGTATATCAAGCTCAATTATAGAACAAAATAATGGCGTCAAGGAAAAAAATTTTTCCAGGGCTTCGCCCACGAACAAAAAACCAAATGAAATGTGCTTGAGGGTCGAAGACACCCTTTACCATGCAAACTCAAGAGGTGAGTTTCAACCTAACTCAACCATGGTCAGAAATAAAGGACTCAGATCGAAAGGACAGAGATCAAGGGCCAAAGATCAAGCTCATGATCAAAGCAACTAACCATAGTCAATCTCCACCGACCACATTTAATATCTAGTAAGAAACCCTAACCGTGAGTCCAAGGATCGACAACATCAAAAACAAAGGTACAGAGATCAAGGGCTCAAGATGATCAATGAATATCAAAGAAAACTCAGTTTGAGTTACATATACCACCGACCAAGTTACCAAGGGGTGAGTCACCATGGGAAAGGGGACAGCCCATGTCACCAATCGAATAAAATCATTGCAAATGACTTTCAAAATTCCAACCATAGTGTATGCCTTCAATTCAAATGCCGACCAAATTATACCCAATGATCACCGAAAAGGTGAATTTCTAATTATATATCATTTAGACATACAAAGCCGACAAGAAAAACATGATCGTGTATGTCCAAAAGGTGGCAGACTATATCAAATAACCAAGGTGGCTGAATGTATATGGTGACTATTATAAGTGACCTTGTGTTATTTTAAAACCATAGTATATGCTAAGTCCACAAGAGTGGCCAAACCCAATGAAGACAAGAGTTCACAACCACAAGTGGCCCCCACTGATGGTGATAGATTGTACATGAATTGGAATGTATTTTTCATGTGATCATAAAGAATAGAACAAAGGTCAACATCATGATAATAAACCTTTTGAAGGCTTATTACCTTATTTTCTAGAAAATAAGAGTTGATTATGATTACACATGTGCTCCTAGTGGTCCCCACAGTGGATGAATTATTTTTACAAATATTGCAAGTATTGTAATTATTTTTCTCACAAACAGGAGTTGTATTTTTTCATGCCTTCACAACATGATAGAATAAAGAAGAAGACAGAGTTGCATGTTCATGGAGAGAGACTTGCCTAGCAAGCAACCTTATTTTTAGAAAATTATTCATCCTTCTCTTTCTTAAGAATAGATCAATCAACTTCAGTTGACTATTTGTAATCAAGGCTATTAATGCATATTTGTAATTGCATGCTCTATTTCTATTCCTTTATCTATTATTAAATAAATGATAAAAATAAGATGCATGGGCAAGTACAAGCCTTAGGCTATTTTTAGGAAGAGGTTGAATTTTATTTTTATGATATATTGTGTGCCTTTGCAAAAAGCATGGGGGAATTTCGGAGGAATTTTAGATATATGAGTACTTGAAGAAATTTTTTCCAGCTTTTTTGTTAGCATAATTTAGCATAGGCATATTTATTACATTTTATTGCATTGTCTTTTATTTAATAATGTGCAACATGTGCACTCTAGTCAGGGACTTGCATTCAATATTGTTATGTCGATAACATTCAATATTGGTATTAGTAGTAATTGCATGTGCATGTGAGATGGGTCTTATCATCTCGTAGTTGGTGTCTGCTAGGGTTTCATGTCTATCCATATGAGGTTATATCTATAAATATTACACTCTTGCATTGTTATGTAATCCGATTTCATGATCAATAATATTTGTGAGGCTTCCGTCCCTCTTTGTTCATCGCAATCTTATTCTATTCTATCATTTGGTATCTAAGTTGTACCATTATTATCATTTGGTATCGAGTAGTTTCTATCCAAGCAAGGTTGAAGAGGAGCACTATTGGAGAGGATCCATTGGAGAAGAAGATCTCGCATCAAAGGAGAGCCATTAAAGCATCCATCAGACCTCCATTCCTCCCAAGCATCCATCAACTAAAATTTGACCTATCCACTTATTTGGAAGGTAAATTTTTTTATTAGTCATTGGCATAGTCAATTTATTTAACATATTGGCGGAATATTTCAGATCTGGAGATCTTTTAAAAAAGAGAGAAAGATCTTGAAAAAATTGCAGATCTAAAAAAAAAAAAGATTTGTGAAAAAAAAAAAGATCTTAAAAAAAAAAGAAAAAGGAGAGACATCTTAAAAAAAAAATTAAAAATTGCAGATCAAAAAAAAAAAATATCAGATCTAAAAAAAAAAAATCAGATCTGAAAGTGGAGGTGTGAAGAATTCGGGAGCAAAGGTTGAAGCAGTCCCGTCAACAAAATTCCAGCAGATATCTCTTAGAAAAAAGGATGTAAATTTTTCATAAAATGTCGGATTGATGTGCCGTTTTTTTTATGGAAAGATAAGAAGGAGGCGCACAACTTTGCAGTTTACATCATCTTCATATTCGGCCTCTACATGTGACGAAAAGTCTGTACAAGTCGGATCATTTTTTTCGAAAAAAATCAGATCTAGCTGGTAAATTGGTAAGATCTCAAAAACTAAGATTCCAATTCTTCTGAAATTTTGTGGGTTTCAAGAAAAATATTGTATGATGTTGTTGTAAAATTTTAGAAAAACCCAGATCATGGTTTGTGAGAAAAGGTGAAAACAATATTCAGATTGTTTGTTTGGATCTTGGGAACAAACAGGTCAGCGGTTCAATTCCCACTCTCTCCATATTTTTTCTTAAATTATTTTTTTGGAAAATTTGGAGAAATTAATAATTTTTGGGAGATTTCCAAATTTAGAAGCTCACCAAACACATTTAGAGCCACCGCTAAATTTAGCGGAAAAACACCTATTGGGGGTAAAAAAATATTTTTGGCCTAAATTGTGTATTTTGTGATTCTAGACCCTTTTTTGTAAAGAGGGGGGACACAAAAACTTCATTTTGATGTACTTTTGGAGCATGTTGTACTAATCTTGGTGCATAAAGTGAAAAAAGGTGCAAATTTTTCATTTTATGTTTGGTTCTATCACACGAGATCTTTGATCTCATAAAGAATGTCAGTATATATGGTGCCTGCGGGAAGCGCTTACGGGTGATGCCGTCGTGACTACTACCGCACTTAATGCCTAACACACTGCCTAAACATCGTCTGGCATTGACCCTATAAAATCGACTTGGGAGTAATAAGGACACAATACACACACATTTGAGCCCTCCCATCCGTTTGTGCTTGCACAAACCCCTCTCGTCGTTCGTCTAAGTACCACGTACTAAATTCTTTCACGTGCGTTAACACCTCTTCCGCATCGACGGGTATATTGAAAGGGTGATCTTCTTCCACGATCGACGGGTATATCGGAAGGAGCGTATATAGAAAGGTTTGGTATATCGTCCCGACGGTATATTGAGAGGGAGACCATAAACCCGGAGTGATAAGAGCCTATACCCTTTGTCGTGAAATTCAGAGTTTCGAAATTTGATTGCAGAAATGGGTGCATAAGCACCAAAGTTCTTCTTGCCGATTCACAACTACTTAGAGGAGACAACTATGTTGCATGGAAACCGAAGATCAAGACGTTACTTGAGTTTGAAGACCTATGGCGACTTGTAGATGGAACAATAACAAGATCACTGATGATGGAAGACAACAAGTTCAATTTGACAGGCCAATCAAAAGGCCAAGTTGATCATCTTGTTTGGCGTAGCATGCACGATGTGCAACCCCACATTAGAGATGCCACATCGGCCAATGATGCATGGGATAAGTTGAGCACAAGTATATGAGGCAAAGAACAAGAATGCCATCCTCAACCTACTATCACAACCGCATACTCTCAAGTTCAAGCACAATGAGAAGGTTGAAGTTTTTGAGACGAGTTGCTACTTTGAGGGCATCTCTATTGGCATTGGGAAAAGAGATAAGTGATGAAGACCTTATACCAATTGTGTTGTGAGAACTTCCTCCTTCCTACTGAATCTTTGTGACAACTATCAATATGAGTGAACACACAAGTCACCTTTGAGAAGTTGGTCAATCTACTTCAACAAGAAGAGACAATGAACAACAAAGATCATGAAGATGAGCAAGCACTATCTTCCAATCATAAAGGAAAGGGGAAATTTCAGTCCAATCACAAGAAGTCCCAACAAAATCAAAGTCAACGAGACAACACCAAGAAGTGTGCCATTTGCAATGATAGGGGACATGACATCAAAGATTGTTGGTACAATTCCTACAAAAAGGGTTCATCAAGTAATTCAAAACCCAATAACCATCATGGTAACAATAATTCAAATAAAGGGAAGTCCAACAACAACAACAATCAAGGGCAGAAAAATAGTAATTGGCAAAGAAAACCCAAACAACAAGGGTACATTCACGAACATGAGGATGATTCAAGAAGGACACCACATGTATTCTGCTCAATTTGATGAAGAAACCAAGTCCACACAAGATATCGGCGGTATGTTGACTCGGGTGCAACTCGACACATGACCTGGACGTAAGGATTGGTTCTACACACTGCGTGACTCACCTAACAAGAACCATGTGTCATTAGGGTGACGACTCATCATACGTGTCAAGGGATTGGAAACATTTCACTACCTCTTGGAAAACATGACCGCAAAATCACAAATGTATTGTATGTACAGGTTGACCAAGAATTTGCTATCGATTAGTCAACTCCTTGATCACAACTTGAAGTTGGATTTTGACAAAATAATGGAGAAAAAGTGTGCTTGATAAGAGATAAGTCAAGAGGTTCCAAGATTGTAGCAAGATCCTCCAATGTGGGACGCATGTTCCAACTTGATTTTGTCCACAAGGATGATCAAGCTCTAGTGGCCAAAGACACACAATCTGCAGAACTATGGCATCGTAGATATGGTCACATCAGTTTTGGCTATCTCCAAACACTTCAAAAGGGCAACATGGTGAAAGGATTGCCTACACTCAAGCACAACACTGACAAGTGTCACAATTGCCTAGCTGGAAAGCAACACAGAGTACCCTTCCAGAAGAACACATATAGAGCTAAGGGAAAGCTTGATTTGGTGCACACCGATCTTTGCGGGCCCATGCAACCAAGTCATTCTGGATGTCAATACTTCATGCTTTGTGTTGATGACTACTCAAGAAAGATGTGGATATATTTTCTAAGAAACAAGAGTCAAGCCTTTGAGACATTTCAGAAGTTCAAAGCACTTGTTGAGAATGAAGTTGGTCGCAAGATCAAAACTCTCCGCTCAGATCGAGGGGGGGAATTCACAAGCAATGAGTTCAAGACTTACCTGGAAGCTCATGGGATTCGTAGACAAATGCCTCCTACTCACACACCACAACAGAATGGTATAGTTGAGAGAAGGAATCATACTATCATGGAAATGGTGCGATGTATGATTGATGACTCAGGTTTAACAAAGACATTTTGGGCAGAAGCTGCAAGAACTGCAGTCTATTTGTTGAACAGAGTGCCCACAGTAGCTCTTGAAGGAGTGACACCTCAAGAAGCATGGTCAAATCGGAAACCATCAATTGCACACCTAAGAGTATTTGGGTGTAAAGCTAGCATGCACATACCCAAGAAGAACAGGAACAAGTTGGATATGAAAGCTGAGAAACTGATATTCATTGGATACAGTGAAGAAGCACTTGGGTACATATTATGGGATCCGAAAGCAAAGAAAGTATACACAAGTAGGGATGTTGAGTTCTTTGAGAAGAAACAAGCAGATGCTCCACTCAACGACTCAACAAACATGCAGAATACACCTCTTGTGAAGAAAAAATTTGATGTTCCCACTGAAGATGACAAAGTTGATGAATGGATGATGGTGAAAACTTGGATCCACCACAAGCCAATGGAACAGCTAAGAATTTACCTAAATGGTATACTCAATTAATAAGAGATGCAAATTTGGATGAAGCACCTAGCACATCGTCCAATCCTGGACCTAGAACTCGCATTCAAGCTCGTGAAGAGGTCAATTATGCCCTAATGAGCAGAGTTGTTGAAACAGTTGAGCCATCTATAGTTCAGGAAGCCCTACAATCAAAATCTTGGAAAGATGCCATGGATTGAGTATTGGTGATGAAGAACAAAACATGGCAACTTGTTGACCTTCCACTAGGAAGAAACCCATTGGATGCAGATGGATATTCAAGACTAAGTACAAATCAGATGGGACTATTGACAAGTATAAAGCAAGGCTTGTAGCAAAGGGGTATGCACAACAAGAAGGCATTGATTATGAGGAGACATTTTCTCCCATAGCCAAGATCAAGACAATCAGGATGATCTTTGCTCTAGCTACACAATTTGGTTGGAAAGTCCACCAAATGGATGTGAAAAGTGCCTTTCTTAATGGAGATTTGCAAGAAGAAGTCTATATGACTCATCCAGAGGGTTATGTAATACCAAGAAAAGAGATGATGGTATGCAGACTCATAAAATATCTATATGGCCTAAAACAGGCACCTCGGGCATGGTACATCAAAATTGATGAGCATCTCATAAGTCATGGATTGAAAGGAATCCTTATGACCCCAATCTCTACCTCAAAAATCAAGGGGGGGAGATTGTCATTGTGGTTGTTTATGTCGACGATCTAGTCATTACAGGTAGTTTTGTGAAGATGATCGATGCAACAAAGAAGGATTTTAATCGATCGTTCGACATGACAGATCTCGGGCTCATGCACTATTGTCTTGGGTTGGAAGTATGGAAAAAAGAGAATCATATCTTTGTGTCACAGTTGAAATACACCAAGACAATGCTCAAGAAATTCAGGATGATGGACTGCACTCCTATTGCTACACCTATGGAAGCGAGACTTCAGTTATCTCATTCCGATCCATCACCACCGGTGAATGCAACTCTCTATCGGCAGTTGATCGGGAGTCTCATTTACCTGACATATACTAGACCAGATATCAGCTTTGCAGTCAACTATTTATCACGCTTCATGCAAGAACCAAAAATATGTCATTGGAAAGCAGCAAAGAGAATACTAAGATATCTAAAGGGTACAATTGACCTTGGTCTAGAGTACAAGAAGAACGACAACTTCTTCTTGACCGGATATTCAGATTCAGATCATGCAGGAAACATGGATGATAGGAAGTCAACATCAAGCTTCGTCTTCTTTATGGGATCTGGACCGATATCATGGGGAAGCAAGAAACAACTTCATTTTCGCTCTTCTTCTGAAGTAGAGTATCGAGTCAGGTGAAGTCTGTTGTGAAGCAATATGGCTACGCCGAATACTGGAAGGAATTGGTCTACCACAACAGAAATCTACTCCAGTATATGTTGATAATGAAGGAGTTCTAAAGCTTGTTCACAATCCAGTATTTCATGAGAGAACCAAGCATATTGAAGTACATGTTCATTTCATACGCGAGCATGTCTTGAAGCACAACATACAGCTCCATTTTTTTCCTACAGCTGAACAGAAGGCAGATGTTTTCACTAAGTCACTTGCACGTGACAAATTCACACTGTTTAGAGAGTTCCTCTCCACTTCATTGGAAACTATGCAAAATTAAGGGGGGGAATGTTAGCATAATTTAGCATAGGCATATTTATTGCATTTTATTGCATTGTCTTTTATTTAATAATGTGCAACATGTGCACTCTAGTCTAGGGACTTGCATTCAATATTGTTATGTTGGATAACATTCAATATTGGTATTAGTAAGTAATTGCATGTGCATGTGAGATGGGTCTTATCATCTCGTAGTTGGTGTCTGCTTAGGGGTGTCATGTCTATCCATATGAGACTATCTAATATCTATAAATATTACAGCTCTTGCATTGTTATGTAATCGATTTCATGATCAATAATATTTGTGAGGTTTAGTCCCTCTTTGGTCATTGCAATCTTATTCTATTCTATCATTTGGTATCTCCTATACCATTATTATCATTTTCCCTCCGAGTGTGAAGTATTTTCTGTCTTTCAAAGTTATTTTGTAGTCTTGTGTATGTTTCTATTAGTCTTGTGAATGCAAATTCCCTGATCAATCACCTTACCCTGCTGCAAATTTAGTCTTTTCGCTTAATTTTAATGTGCATGTTAACTTATTAGTATTGTTGTGATTCTCCCTTAGTAAAATCAAATGTTTTTCCCTTAGATATTCTACAGAAAACTATTGGCTCATGCATCAAAAATTCTTCCCATATCAATTGTGCATATACTCAGTCAAATCCCTCATACAAATTTTGTGTATCACCTTAATTTTTAATTATTTTACAGTCATCTTTTACTCTCAAACTCCCAGAAATAAGTTTTGGATACACCAATAAGGAACTAGCCATGATACTAGAGACTCACCTCAAAATAGGTATACCCACAGACCTGAGGTGTTTCCATTATATCTATGAAAGAGAGAGATCAATTGTGCAAGATTAGAAATCATGCAGCCATCTCTCTATAGGGTGCACTTTCGAGAGATAACAAATACCATATAGGATAAACAAAAACTTGTGTGATAAGGTCATAGAAGAAAGATGAAATGTTGGATAATGGGCTCATTATACCGATAGAAGAGTTTGAATGGATTGATTCTAATGGTCATAATCATTAATAAGGATGGGTGCATTAGAATTTTTTTACTAACACATGTTAAATGTAGTGTATGTAGTGGATTTATTCCCAACACCATTTACGAAGAGAATATTGAGGGAGTAATGGGAAGAGAGATTTATACCTTGAAAAATAGGTTTTATGGATATTCTCATCTCAAGATAGATAATGAGGACCATGAAAAAATAACCTTTGAAGCATTATGGGGGTATTTTACTTATGTGGTAATTTAATTTGGACTAAAGAATGTGCCCACGATTTTCTCGCGCATTGTTGTGGCCACATTTGAATACTTCATTCCTAAATTCTTGTAGGTGTATCTAGTTGAATAGACCGTATATGGATTGGTATAATTGTTGGCATAGTGTCTTAATTGATGTCAAAGTGAAGTGTTTTCAAAGTTTTCATTGAGTTTTATTGAGGTCAAAAGGTTTATAGAGCATGGAGGTTACTTATCTTGTTGAGATTACAGGTGGTGTTGCATTGGATTTGGAGTAATATAGTGACTTGTTGGAGTGTGATGATGACTTGAAAAGGAATGGATAATTTTTATGATTTCATAGAGTTTTTTGAATCTTATTTAAAGTGTTATAGGTAGGGCAAGGTGAGTTGAGGTCAAAATTGGTGAAACAAGCATGTTTCAGGTGTTTGTTTGTGAGGCCTAGTGAGGAAGTATGAGGCATAGCAAGGTGAAGTGAATCATGTAACAATTGTATGAGCATGAGAAGAATATAGATGAGGTTTAGAGACACTCACAAGTGTCTGATAGTATAGGTACAAGTTTTTATATGTGGTTTATAGGTATGTTCTAGACCCAATCCTTAAGTATGGCATAGAAGTGATTTGGACTATTTACAACATGGTGGTGTAAAATTAAGACTTTGAGAGTGTGTGACAAGTTTATTTAGAGATTTGGTACAAATTTCAAGTGTTTTTTTAAGTATGTGTATGATAATGAGTTTTTAACCAAACCCAAGTTGTGGAAATGAGAAACAAAGGCTAAAATTTGACTTTCAAATGCTCGTTGGGGAGTGTATGATTTGCATGGGGACCCAAGCTCATGGGGGTAGTTTAATGGGATAATTATGAATATTATCTAATTTTAACAAAGTTGTTTTATTGTTAGGTTTTTATGAACAATCATTAAGAATCCAAACAACATTTTAACCCTCTTGAAACCCTAGCTTTGGAGCGAACTTAGAGGAAATTGTTTGTAGTGACCCATAATTGATTCTTTTTGAAAATTTTATTATTATGGGTTGTAGAGTACTCTTCCATATTTATCCAAGTGTTATTTAGAGGTTTTGGTTGTATGTGGGCCCCACCCAAAAATGAAATTTTATGGAATGTTTCCTTTTGTGCAAAAATTTTCCATTGAACCTATTGACTAAATTACCATTTATGGAAGAATGGGAGTTGTACTACATGTCTATGATAGTTTTATATCATGTTTGAGGACCTATGATGCAAAGTGTGCCTTAGTTATGAGGATTGGGTTTTAGGCGCTTTTGGGGGTTTGGAGCAAATCTAGAACAAAGCATATTTGTGGTGCTACATGAGGTTTCATGGCTTGTTTTTAATTTTCTTATGATTCTGACATTAATATATTTCTAATGATTTATCATACTTAATTTGTTGGTGATAATTGAGGAAGTTATGACCTGTTCTTTGAAAGATAATTTTGAGGGTGGTGATTGTGCATGCTCTCACAAGGGTTTCATGGTGTGATGATTATTCTGAGTTGTTTTCATGATTTATGGATTTTTTAGGTCTTAGAGAACATGTATAAAATTGATACATGCCTTAGTGAAGTTTTTTTGTCTAGAACACTCCATGGTTGGCGAGTTGCTTATATTGGTGTTTTAGGGCTTGTTGAGTCCTAATGGAGGTCTAAAAGGGTCTAGGTGATCTTGGCAAGCTATGTGGTCCTTTGGGTGATATTTTTATCATTTTCCTATAATTTTGGGATGCATTTTTCATCATGATGGATGAACCATCTATTTTATAATGAAGAAACAAGTATAAAATAAATTAAAAGAGCTCATTAGTGTTATTGGTGAGAGATATAAAAGTGTAACCTAGAGGGGAGTTCTTAGAGATGTTAGAGGTCTTTGTGACCATCATGAGAATTAAAGAATGATGCTATGATATTATATAATGTGATCAGGTATGGTCAAGCTAGGGAAAATGATCAAATCAGCTTAAAGAAGAAGCATGTGTTCAAGGAAGGCTAGAGAGGTGTTTTGAGAAAGATAGAGAGGAGAGTGAGCTTCATGGTGTCATATTCAGTTGTAGCAGCAAAAAATTAGTGGTGATAAACAATTTTAGGTGGTTTATATTTTCTTGGTCATCTTGGGGTGTTGGCGCCTCCTTGTATGAATGGTTTCCTACTAAACTAGGGGTTGATTCACCCTTGTAGGGTTGGTTCCCTACTAAACTATGGGTTAGTGCTCCTTGTGAGGTTGGTGCCTCACTAAAAAAATCTTGTGATGTGTAATATTCATCAGATTCCTTTTTTAAATATAAGTAGAGTTTCAATGGGTTTTCTTCCCTTGAGCGTTTCAAACATATATTTTGTGTCATTGTGTTATCTTGCTTATGTGGATGTTGTACATGCTTTGATTGAATGATATAATGATTGAACGAATCATGAATAATAATTAATGATGAATGAAATGGATTTAAAATTTTAATTAACCGATTCACCCACCTCTCATTCATTGTGCTTCCAAAAATTGGTATCAATTTAGGGCCTTTGGAGCAAGCTTAATAAGCTTAAGGTGATCCTAGAAGCACAAGATGGATAAAAGGTTAAGGGAAGAGAATCAAGAGTTGAAATCTATAGTCAAATTTCTTGAGGAGCATATATGTGCCTTAAAAGTTGATATGGTCAATGAATCCAATAAGTATGAAGAATAAATTACAAACAAGGGTAAAATTGATGCAAGAGCATCATCTAGAATGCATCCATTTGATTAAATTTCATCATGGACATGTTTATAGGGTCATGATAGGTTAGGTAGAGTGGTTATAAGGTCTTGAAATATCATAAAATTTGAAATTTACTCTATCTTGTGTTTTCCGCCCAAATGAGAATTTGAATTTTCAAATGTATAATGAATCCAATTTGGCTTGTTAAGGGTTTGAAAGAGGTTTGAGTGGTGATTTGGAGTTTTTATAGGTTTGGATATGTGTTATGTGACCCCTTGGGGGTGTTGAAGTAGTTAGAATTCTCTAGAATCTAAGAATACATCTTTTTGTATAATTTGTATGTGAGGAGTTATGAAGAGTTAGTTAGGTTTTCAAGATGTATTTGAAAAATAGATGAAAATCAAGTGAAAAAAGGGAGAAAAATAAGGATAGATTCAATTAGAGGATCATAGCCACATGACCTCCATGGAGGATGTATGAAGGAAGAAGTCGGAAATGAGAAAAGGAAGTTTAAAACTTTTTTTGGAGACATTTTTATTGTTATCGCCTTACAAAGATTTTATCTTTCTTAATATTCATTGATATGGTGATTATTGCAAAGATATTATGGTTTTTTTAACATTTTTATATGATTTTAATGTTATAAACCTCCATCTAAAACGGTGTTGTAGAGTAAGTGTCTCAAATTGGAAATTATGGTCATGTAGAAGAAGGATAGTTGATTCTTTGACCGTTTGGATTGATCTTTTAGCAATATTTTGGGGTTTTCAACATATAATTTGTGTGTGGAGGTATATAGGGATGTAATGAATCATTTTAAACCCTAAAAAATCTGGAAAGGATAATAAATTAAAAATAAAGTTAAATTACATGCTTGCTGGTTTGTGAAAACCTTGTCTAGGATTGAGGAGGAAATTTAGTATAAATTCAATTTTATTCATTGAAATAATCCAAAATTGGTGGGAATGATGATAAAAATGGGGAAGATATTTGGTTAAAATTTTAAGATTATTGGACATTGTTAAAGGGGTAAAAATCCAAAATACAATCAGCCTGTGTGGAGATACCCAGATTTCAAGGTATAGAGCCACAAAAATACCATAACTTTGCCATACAAAGGATTTTAAGGATTAAATTTTCAATATATCATATTATACACCTTTGATTTAAATTAAAAAAATTGAGACATAAATGAATCCCAAACTCATGTAATTCATGGTAGTCCATAAAAGTGCTAGATAAACACACCCAAATGCTAGTAAAGAGGGTTGTTTTATAAAGGAAGTATACCATAATTTTTGAGATAAAACTTGAAATTTATCAGGAATCTATAAATAAATAATGGGTCATCAAAAAAATTATTTCATGTATTAAATCAATGTGGAATATAATTTATAGGAGTTGCAAGACTGTCATAAAATAATTGGTTCCTCAAGAGCAAGAAATGCAAAAAGTGAGTTAGAAGGAGTTGCACAAGGAGTTGGAGTCTGATATTTTGGGAGCATCTTAGGGATGGTAAGAGAGTAATAATAAATCTTATGAGGTATTCTAGGAACCTATATAATTTTATACTCATATATGGTGCAAGTTAGCTTGTCTTAAGGGGATAAAGGACAATTTTTGACAAAGGGGACAAATGTGAGTTTTTTTATTTCCTTGAATGCATTTTATGGTGGATCTAACATTGTTGTGAGTGGTGTAACAGGGGATAAGCCTTAAGAATCCTCAATAAGGCCTAAACCACAAGTTGCATGCTTATTCAAGGAACTAGTGAAGGGAAAAGTTGAAAGCCAATCAAGGAAGGTAAATGCAAGTTTGTTTACATGATTTGGGGAATGAATTTGTGTTGTAGAGAAAGTGAAGGTCATATTGGAGTATGGTGATAATTTTTGAAGTTTCATGAAATGAGTTGAGGTGGATGATTGAAATGACATCTTATGTAGGGTATGAAGCATTGCATATTGAGCATTGAAGCCATTCAAGGAAAATTGATCAACTTTTGTAATTTTAAGTCATTTTGGGCTTGTAAGGATCCTCAAATGCAGAGTTTTGGTGAGAGTTCTTTATGTTAGAAATATCTTAAACTTGTTGAATGGACAATGAATAAATTTTCTTCGCATCAAAAATATATGATCAGGTCTTCATGGAGATGAATTTTAAGGTTAAAACTATGACATCAACTCTCAAGACCAAGAAAGAAGAGTGTTTCAAGATCAAGGAAGAGGTAAAAACCCTAAAGGAAAAATATGATGATTGCACAAGGTATGAAACTCGAGATGAGGTCCTTAAAGGTAGATTTGGACAAGGTGTCTAAAATTTTAAAAACTATGAGAGGTTTGAGAAAATCACTAATTCCCTAGATGAACTTTTGATAAGTTAAAAGGATTCAAGTGATAAAACAAGTCTTGGTTTAATTGGAAACCATAAGAAGATAATTTAAGATGATGAGAAGTTTGATCTATCATGTCAAGCTGGTATTCCTAGTTCAAATGTAAATCAAAAGAATGATGCTAGATCAAGAAAGCTACATTCTAAGAATAGTGCAAGGTCTAAATCCATCAGACAACCAAATGCTATGAGGTATGAAAGTTTTTATGGTTATTGTTTTTCTTGCAATGAGTATTTACATAGGAAAGTGTGTGTGAAAGAAGGTGCTTCGAGATTGTGTCAAAATATATGATTAATGTGGGTTTCTATAAATGTCAAAAGCCTGGTCATATTGCAATATCTTGTCAGTTTGAACCATATAGGAAAGTCAAGAAAATCATGGTCCCAAATTCAAACAAGTGTGGATGCTTAAGTTAGTTAAGAAGGGGGTCATGCAAAAGAGGTTAAAAAGGATGAATCTAAATCAATCAAGCCTAAAAAGAGTTTGAATATGTTGATAAAAATTCTAATGCATTCATGCCTAATCCTATTTTGTTTGTTGTGCGAAAGAAATCTAATATAAACAAGATTCTGGTCATGCTCTACTATTTAATTTGAGAAGGTTATGTGTCATGATGTTCCAAGAATCTATATGTTTTTGTTAAGAGTCTTTGTTATGTGGTTTTTATATTCAATTGTAAGAAGGTCTATAAGAGTGTGTATTTGTCTTGAAGATGCTTATCATCAAGTTATGAATGCTCCTAGAAATGTGAAGTGAGATTCAAATCTAGATTGAATGATCTTAGGTCAGTGAGAAAAGCATGGTTGAGCTTTATAATTGTGTCTTAAGTTATATATGTTTGATGAATCAGCCGTGCATTGTTGAAAAGGGATGAAAATTGCATCAAGGTCTTATCCTAAGAAAAAATTGATGTTAACAATGTTTGATCTCATGAAGGAGGTAGAATATGATAAGGAACATAGTGGCCCTGGCTACTATGTATATTGATGTAAATTTGATGTTTGTTAGTTTTTCTATCCAAAGCTTTAAGGTATATAGGACTACACTTGATATGCAAGCTTTCGATTACTCCAAGCCGCAATCTCAGATGATAATAGCACACCACATTAGATTTGCAAGACAGAAGAGCTAAAATACCATATATGGAAATCCATCATAATCCATAATGCTCAATACATTACAATAGAATGACTTTAATTATTCAATAAGAAATATGTACATATAGGAGGAGGGAAGTGCAACTACTACCTAAATCAGTGGTGAAGAACTCCCACTAATTGATACTGGTAGTTAAGTTAACTCCAAAAGACTAGTAAGCTAACTTCACATAACTGAGAAGCTAACTCAACACAACTAGTAAGCTAACTCCACACAACTAGTACACCTAAGCAAGCTAACCCAACAAGTGTAGGGCTAACACAAGTGTAAGAATTATCCTAATAAATAAATAAAAGGATAAATAATAACCTACACTAACACCCTCCCGTAAGCATAGCTTAGGTGGGTGGAAAATAAGGTGGGTCCTGCAACAAGGCCTGATGAGGTACCCACGTACAATAATTGGGAAAAATAGACACCGCAAGGTACCCAAAACCAGTAATAACAAAGTAGAGAGAAAAATCCTGCTGCAAGATATCCTCAGAAGCTCGACTCCAAAAACTTGTACAATGTTGAAGAAGTGTGGTGCACACTATGGTTTGAATCCACTGCTCGATCATATAACTCAAAAACAACTGACACTGGGCTTCACCAGAATAGCTCCATGCAAGGAGACTATCAATGGAGTGATGTCAAAAAGTGAAAAACAAACACCAAACATAATTTGATCAACTGCTACAAATAGGTGTGCCACAATCCAAGAAAAACCAAGGCAACAAGGCAAGGACACAAGATCCAAATAAATAGGAGTGTCACGATCTAAGAAAAAGCCAAGGTAACAAGGCAAGGGCATGAAACTTGAAGAAGCAGTATCAACACCACACCCTCCCATACTACATAATGGGTAGAGTGACACCACATATCTATATGAGTTGTCAAAATCAACTACTCGAACATTGAAAAACTAACACTGGGCTCCACCAGAATAGCTCCCCCACAAGAGAGATTGTCAACATGCCAAAAAAGTGTCAAAAATATAGATCCAAAATATCTCAACAAACAAGAGAGATATAAATGTATACACCCATAGATACAAGAATGTAATACCCAAAATTTTAGGACGTCGGGCTCAACCGAAAATGCATCCACAAGTGATCACAACACCCTCCCGAATTTGGCACTTTATAATTGAGTGCATGTAAATATTACAATGAGTAATGTACCTTTTACATTTAAAATATGTGTATAAAAATGTCACCAATGCGTAGATATCGAAAAAATACACAATTTCAAAACAACGATCACCTTAATCCGAGCTACTGGATCAAAAGTTATGAGCTCTACAAGGTTTTGCTATTAAAATAATATTTTAATGCTGATCTTTTTAAAAGGTACACGTGACACCCAAATGTCCAAAGGGTAAAAGAGTGCATCCACACAATACATGCTTACGACCAAAGGATAAAATCTTGCACCCAAAACCTAAAATGTCCAAAGGGTAAATCATTGCGTCCAGAGGGTACATGCTTATATCCAATGGATAAAAGAATGCACCCGAGGAGGGTACAAATCTGCATCCAATAGATAAAAGATCGCATCCAAAACCACAATACCCTAGGGTAAAAGAATGCATCCGAAGGTACACACTTATATCCAATGGATAAAAGAATGCACCCAGAGGGTACAGATATGCGTCAATGGATAAAATATTGCATCCAAAACCAAAATACCCAGAGGGTAAAAGAATGCATCTGGAAGGTACACACTTATATCCAATGGATAAAATAATGCACCCATAGGGTACAGATCTGCATCCAGTGGATAAAATTGCATCCAAAACTGAAATATCTAGAGGGTAAAAGAATGCATCTGGAAGGTACATACTTTTATCCAATGGATAAAAGAATGCACCGGAGAGGGTACAAATCTAGGCGTCAGTGGATAAAAGAATACACCCAAAGGGTACAGATCTACGTCTAATGGATAAAATAATGCATCCAAAACTAAAATATCCAGAGGGTAAAATAATGCATCTGGAAGGTACACGCTTATATCCAATGGATAAAAGAATGCACCCATAAGTACAGATCTGCATCCAAATTTGACTGTCTCAAAACATGGTCGAGTTTACAGTCGATTATAGGGTTTTGGCACCTTCCAAATCCAATGGCACACTCCGTTTTACATAAAAATGCATGCTGCAGAAAAGTGCTAACAAATTCCAAATACATGAAAATAATAAACCCTTGCTTGCAAATAAAAACTTACAGATGGATGTCTACATCATCTATTACTCTGATACCATGAAAGGAACGATAAGAATATTTTTCCAAGCCACAATCTCAGATGATAATAGCACACCACATTATATTTGCAAAACAGAAGAGCTAAAATACCATATATGGAAATCCATCATAATCCATAATGCTCAATACATTACAATAGAATGACTTTAATTATTCAATAATAAATATGTACATATAGGAGGAGGAAGTGCAAATACTACCTAAATCAGTGGTGAAGAACTCCCACTAACTGATATTGGTAGTTAAGTTAACTCCAAAAGACTAGTAAGCTAACTTCACATAATTGAGAAGCTAACTCAACACAACCAGTAAGCTAACTCCACACAACTAGTACACCTAAGCAAGCTAACCCAACAAGTTTAGGGCTAACACAAGTGTAAGAATTATCCTAATAAATAAATAAAAGGATAATAATAACCTACACTAACATGTTTGATCTCATAAAGAAGGTAGAATATGATAAGGAACATAGTAGCTTTGGTTACTATGTATATTGATGTAAATTTGATGTTTGTTAGTTTTTATATCCAAAGCTTTAAGGTATCTAGGACTGGCACTTGATATGCAAGCTTTGTGATCACTATTGTGAAGTACAAGTAGACTAAGTAAGTTGGTTAATGATCTAATTTGAGATTCAAGTCAAATATAAGCATTCTTGGCAAGATAAATGTACAGTGTACATGATCATATTAGACTCATGTTGTCATGTTAAATGTCTAGCATGAAAAATTGAAAAACAATTCCATGAAAACTAAGCCCACACTAAAAAGTATTTGAACCAAAGCGATGTAAACCTACCCCTAGCTAATTTTTGACTATGTAAACCACATCATGGGTGAGAGGGATGTGCTAGCTATATTTTAAGGTGTGTTTCATGTGCAGATAAGTTGGTGGGAAGAAATTCATTGATTTTGATCCACTTTGAAGGAATTTTTTCCGAGAGGCCTAAAAATGCCTATTTTTAGGATTTTGCACTGGTAAGCACCCCCATGGATGAAAAAAGAAGAGATAATACACCCATGTAGTATGTGATAGAGCTATGAGATCATCATAAGAATTTTTCTAGGAAAAAGCTATGCAACACCGGGCTACTTATAACATAGTGCAACGAAATGAAAGTAGTAAAAAATCTAGTCAAGTTGTTCAAGATGTTTCAAAATCCTCAGAAATTTGGTGAAATTACCATATACTTGTTGCAAATATATGAAGGCCTAATTCACATTGAAAGGGTTTTAGGAGATTCTACTATCTGTATTTTGAGATATTGGCTAGCAGATAGTATAGATGAAGATCTCTAATCCCGATGGGGATTCAAATGAGAATTATAGGAGTTATATGGAGATTTGAGGTCTGATTCAAATCCCAATGTGACCTATGTAATTCCCTATTCACTCATAATGTGTTGGTTGTCATTTTCATCATCGTCGGTGGCAATCCCTTTCATTAGTGCACATGATTTAGAAAAATAAAAAAGGGGTTAAATTTCAAATTAAATAATAATTTGGCTCCTGAAACCTATGGGAATAATCTCAACATAATGTTTTGAGTCAAACTAATAAGGTTTTCCTAGGTAACTCTCAGGGAAGCTTCAGAGTGCGAAGTATCACTCTCGATGTCTATTTCGGCGGTTGGTGAAGGCGGTGTTTCAAAAAAGCTGTCCATGGCACATTTTCGCACCTTGGATGAAATTTTTCACCTTTACACTTGGTGAAAAGGTGCATGGGGTGCAAACGCTTACACCACCAAGGTGAGGAGAGAAGGAAAGAAGTTTGTGTCACTTAAGTTGTCTTTTGGGTGGTTAGGTGAGTGTTATGCACTCATAGGTTATTTTGGACCCCTCTCCATGATCAACATGACCCATGGCACACATGGAATTCCCTATTGCACCTTTTCAAAAAGTGTAAAAGTTCATGAGGTACAAAATATTGGGGCCCCAAGGGAGAAGTGTGTTTTCATCACTTAAGTGACATCTTCATGTGCTAGGGAAGGGTTATGCACTCACACCTTCCAAACACCCCCTCTCCATGATGATGCACACACTTGGTGCCATTTTTAAAAAAAATGTACAACTTTTCACTTGGTGCAAAAGTGCACCACCTTGGAAGCTTTCCCTCTCTCGGCACTCAAAGACTCACAACTAGCTTCCTAGGTCATGTTTTCCACTCATTTCTCTCATCACCCTTGTCCCCCTCCTCATGTTTCTACCCCATATAAAATATTCACCATGATACTACACATTTTCACCTCATGTCCCCTTAATAAATTTGTTAAGTGACATGAGAGGTTTTTTTAGACCTCAACTCACCCTTAACTTTGGGTTAAGAAAGAGGTGTCAAAGGTGGGTTAAGGAGTGGGTTTTCCTAACCTAGGTTATATTTTGAATGTTTTAGTCATACTTATCCAAATTTGGAGCCCATTTTTTAATATTTTTCCCCTCCATTTCTGTTGTAACCTGTTCATCTCAAGATTTCACCACGAAAACCCCATGCTAAGAGCACGCTTTGGCTCATATTTCACAAACCCCTGCTCCGATCTTCACAAGATTCAAACTAAATCTTCACTAAATGAATGCCTTTGGAATGAATGTTGGTAAGACCTAATTATTTTCCTTATCAATTTTGTACATTCATATGAAAATTTCAGCTGTGGAAAAATTATTCCTCGTATATCCGGAGTTGCAGCAAGCCAAACGAGCTAAAAATCGGAGCATGAGATTCTTGAAAATTATCTTTCTAATGAACATTGCCATGCCTCGTGAAAATGGGTAGGATTGGAGTTATGGAGGAATATTAATTTTATGAATTATACCCTATTAGAATAATAAAACACATACCTAGAAATTCACTTTTCGTTTTGTGAATATCTAGACGAGAGAAACCCCTGAAAATTGGAGCAAAACATCCCGGTGAGAAGTAGAATTTTTGGAGACCTTTTTCAGCCCAATCCGACACCCCATGGCCAATGTATATTTTTAGTAATTACCAATTCAAGACACTTAATGTGGGTAATAGTTCTGAAGGAAAAATATATTCAAGATACTAAGTTCATTCCCCATGAGGAAAAGTGCTCAAAAGTGACAATTCGGTGAAATTGCCAAAACTAGTCACCCATGAAGAACTTACTAAAAATAGTAAGTGTCAAAAGGGATAAAAATGGTAATGTTCATCCTCCATTCCTTTTTCATCCTTCATGGAGGTCAAACTCATGTTTTAAAAGGGTGGATAATGGCATTGTGTCTCAAGTAGGAGAAGAGCCTTCTTAGTTCCCAATTTTGGTCACAGTGGAGCATTATGGTCTTAGTGTGTTTCTCACTTCACCGGATGGGTTGATCAAAGGATTGAAGCATGTTACATCAAATATATCACCTTCACTCATCATATTATCATATTTATCTTCACATCATCTCATGGATGGATCTATTTCCCCAAGGCCTCAAATCATCAGGTTGAATTGTGCAGGCAATGGTCTCAAGTTGCATCAAGAACTTGGAATTTTGGGAGGTATTGTAGTGTTTCAAAGGTTTTAATGTTTTTTTAAGTGAGGTAAATCACCATTAATTTTATTCAATGATAAAAGTTTCATCACCTTTCCTTTCAATGAAATTCAAATATGCTACAAAGGTGCATCATTCTAGTGAGGTCTCAAAGGGGAAAAGTTTCAAAGAATCAATCTTCATCGACAGAGCATCACTGTGTTGCAGAAGGTCATCATGGATCAAAATGTCATCTTCAACACCATCATATCTGATCTACATTGAGGAAGGAGGCATCTTCATCCATTCTTTGGATCATTTCTTCTTTTCTCTCCTCATTCTTTCTCCTCTTATTTCCTCCTAATTCCTCATTGTATGTGATCATGATGTTTTGTCCTATTCATTCAAGTGACAATGAAATATTTGTAAGATGTAAAATTACTCCCTAAAATTATAAGATGGGTACTTAATTTTTTCCTTCCTAGGATAATGAAAAGTCACAAGTTGTAATGGGAATATGAAAATTCATGTGGGGGTAGATGAAGAGATGAATTGTAAAGCTATAAAAGGAGATGACATCCTCATTGTAAGAGGATGGTTAATTCTTGTTTACTAGATCCCATTGTCTTTCTAGGAACAAGTTCCTTCATTTCCTCTATTCTCTTGTCTATTGAAATTATATCTCCATCTCAACTTATACTCCAAGAGCATTGTAAATTTTGCAACATGATGTAATAAAACTATGTGTTTCTTGTTAATTGTTCCTCTTTCTATGTAAATGGTTTCTTCAGATTAATGCAAGTGAAATACTCTGATTTTAATGCAATAAAATAAGATGTATTATTTATTGGTAAAAATCCCCTCCTATCTCCCTCTCCAAGTAATGTTTCTCCATTATATTCCATACAAACTATTTCCACATGTTTAGGTAAGTATTCCTTTTGATCTCTAGTCTATGGGCCACCCTAGAAATTATTTTACTTCGTGTTTCTTCCCTTTCTTAAATTAAATGGAGCTTCCCCATTCAAGCAAAGGGACCTAGTCCCAAAGCATTGGTGAAATCCCACAATTTTACCACCCAAAAAATTATTTCACCAACAACTCAATACAAATGTATAAGTTCTTTTTAAGGGAGTGACAACCAATTTTTAGAGTGATGACTTTGTTTTGAAGAATGAAGACATAAATTGAAAAATGAGTTCTCATCAAAAGGTTTGTGTATGAGGTCAAAAGGATCTAGTAAAAATTTTCAAGGTCTTTTGATAGGGTTTAAAGATCAATGTTCGAGTTTGACACTTGTAAAATCTGATTTAATTAAAATTGAAATCCAGAAGAAGCATAATGAAGAAATGAGAAGGTAGATAGTCTGTTTGAAGTATGTGGAAACTTAATTTATCCTAAAATAGTCAATCCTTTGAGGAACAAAGTATGTTTGGTGGTTGTTCATGAAGTTGTGGTACATGTCAAATTTGGGTATGGTGAGATGGTTATGAATCTCTAAGGATGAAGGTGAGGTCAAAGGATCATCTATAATAAATGGTATAAAAATAAGGTATGAATATTGTGTTGTTTAGCTATAAAATTTTATGTCACCTGAAAAAATTATATGACTATTACAAAAAAAAAATTATGAATCTCTAAGGATTGAAGGTGAAGTCAAAGGATCATCTACAACAAATGGTATAAAAATAAGGTATGAATATTGTGTTGTTTAGCTATAAAATTTTATGTCACCTAAAAAAATTATATGACTATTACAAAAAAAAGAGAAAGTCAAGTATATGCACAATGCAAGGTTTTTCATCCTAAAAATATGTGTAAGTTGGTGTTGACATTGGTATATACTGTAAAGTATGTTGTGAAGTTTGTTCTAATGAGAAAAGGAATGATTCAAAGGTTTTAGAAGTAGGAGTATGCTTAGAGAGGGGGAGCCATTTAGGCTCGAGATGATGATATAAAGCTAGCTCAAAAATGAATTGGTATGTATGCATTGATTTGTGTTTCTTATGTATGTTCTAACTCATGAAATCAAATATGGAGAGATGATACATGATGGTAAAGAAATGTGTCAAGTTACATCAATATTAGAGTGTTCTTTGGAGGATTTTCAAGACATTTAAACATGAGATAGTTACAGTTCAAGATCATAGAGGATTGAAAGTTCTAGTATGTTTAGTTTGATCCTTGAAATTATAATACATACTTGTCATGACTATGTTGACAACACGAAGAAGGTATGATGATGGATTAGATTTTTATGAAAGCATAGAAACATGGTATAATTTGTTGTGAAAGTCTTGAAGATATGATATATGTTCATACTTAATAAGTTGTTGTTCTAATCCCATAAAGAAGAGTTTGGTTCATTTATGATAGAGTGGAATCATATAATCTGAGTTTGATAGCTTAGTATGACCTATAGATTAATACTTGATCTTAGGAGAGCTGTGAAATAGTTGGATTGTTAGCTTCATGAGCTAATGTAAGCTTACAGAGATTCAAGGAATGGTAATTTTATTTGATCGAGGTTGATAAGAAAAACTAAGAAAAGTCACAAAATAAGGGTGTTGAGGTAAGTGTGACATGTCTTAAGTAAAGAGTGTTAAGTTGTCTAAGATCTTGAAGATATTTGGAGTATGGTATGAAGAACATCAAAAGGTTATGTAAGTTTTCAATGTGCTTTGGGTTGTAAGAATCAATTGTGTTTGAATGAGACATTTGTATTAGGTATGTTGAACACTAAATCCTTGTTAGTCCAAGGGATCGGGGTTTTTTTCCCCTATTTAAACATTATTCAAATAATTTGTATGGCATGAGTGCTTGTTAATGTTAATATTTCTTAAAGACATAATTTTATCCTCTAGCACTATTTTGAGAGAAGTCTAATACCGGTGACATAAAAGGCAAGTTGTGTGTACTATATCAGTCTATATTTGATGAAGGTGACTTGCTTAGGATTATTAGAAGTATCTAGGAGTGAATGAAGGTATGTGTTTTTTGTTCAAGAAATAATTGTCAAACCTGTTTCTTAAATACCTAGAAGGATGGTAGGTTGGTATGATGAAGAATACGTACATGAATCTTTAACAACATTTGAGATCAAAACAGAGCCAAAAAGATGAGTCATATGCCTTAGAAGGAACATGAGAATGTTTGAACTTCATAATTTGATATCATGTGCAAAGGATAGTTTCGGTGACTTCAAAGATAAAGTTTAGTTGTTTTTATATATCTTGTAAAATAATCAAGTGGAGAATTTGTTGTGAAAAATTTGTTACCCTGTCAAGAATATGTTCTAAGGAAAGTCTATGTGTTGATGTTTCACACATATAGTTGAGAATCCCAAAGTGATTTGAGTAAGGTTTACAAGAATTCAATCATGGTGAAAATTTAAGGAAGATGATCCCAAAGTATGAAAATATGTACGATCAATCTTGACACTTGTTTTACAATAAAATACTAGGTGTATGAATATCCCACTAAGTAAAGACGTCTAGATCAACATTTGAAGACCTTAATCAGGTTTTTATTTTTCTTAAGTAGTTGAGTATGAATAATAGTGATGTAATGTTGCAAAATTAGTTCCTTAAGGTGGTTGATAAGGCTCAGAAAATAGATACTCTGCTATGACTTGAAAGTTACTGAAAATATGATTATATTATATTAAGAAGGTTGAAAGATTTTGCAAGATATAAACATGGTTAGTTTGAGTTAATAATTTATCATTTTCATATAAAGTTTGTATCCTAATGTTTTTTATTCCTTTCTAGTTTTGTCCCTCCTCCACCATCTAGTCTTCCTTTGAGCTACTAAGGTAAAGCTTAAACCTACGGTTTTTGCTTCCTTTCTCTAGTTTAACCAACCTCCTTTGGATGTCCATAACCATATTTTTAAGGAAAGTCAGCTCCTCTCTCGATGGAATTTTAAGAAGTAAAAATTTTCTTTGAGGCCTTGATATAGTTCATGACACTATCCCCAAGTTCTTTCCCAGACCTCACCAATAGAATCAACATTCTTTTCCACTTGCCAAACCTTGGGGGAAATTTTTCCAATGCCACACATCAATAAGACTCTAGCCTTTTTTTTCCTTTAGAAGGATCCCCTTTTATATCATGCAAAGAAACAATGGCCACAATACAATCCTTTCCCTTCCCTTGAGTATAAATACCCTTCTTCTTTGTTAGTATTTTCATTCATTCGACCAGCAGTACATATGTCATCAAAGTCCTCCAAATTTGGCTCTAAATCCTTCACCAACAAAGTGGCTCCAAATCCTCCCTCTCCATATTACCAACAACCTCTATAATGTTTATCGACAACATAACAGACTCTTTTATGTCATCTGAGCCTAAAGAGGAGGAATCCTCATCATCCTCTTGCTCCATATACTTATCATCCTCAACATGCTTTACATCATCATTCAACAAGACCCTAAATTTCTCAGATTTAGTAAATTTTCTCTATTTTTCCTAATATATGAGTCATATATGAGAATGGGAAATTTCCCATTTTAAAAAAATTAAATTTGATCTATATTCTTCTTCTATTATTCCTATAATAGAATGGGCATCTGTCGATTCAATACAAGATAAAAATGTTTGTTTGTATGTAAATGGGCATAATATCATTCTAAGTACTCAAATACAAGGAATATTGAACTTAATCATTTTAATACCTCTATAGGAATGGGTATCGACCATTCAATGGAAGATAAAAACATTTGTTTGTATGAGAATGGGCATATGTCAATTATAATCATTGTAATAAAATAAATATTAAACTTAATCATTCCTCATGGGAATAGTAATATGATATAAGAGTGAAAAATAATGATAAATCTAATACAAGAAATATTGAATTTATTCATTTTAATAACTCTATGAAGGTTGTGAGAATGGGCAATTGTCCATTCTCAAAAAATCTATATTTGATCTCTATTATTCTTTTATGATTCCAAAATGAGAACGGGCATTTTCTCATTTGATACAAGATTAAATCAATCATTTTAATACCTATGAATGTTTTCAAAATGGGGAACTTCCCATTCTAAAACAAAGTAAATTTTATCTCTATTCTTCTTCTATGATTCTATAAGAGAATGGGCTTTTGCCCATTCTAAAAAAAAAAAATTAAAGTAATATGAGATACAAAACTTAATATGAGATAAAAATTAATATCGAGTAACAAATTAAATCATGCTTTGAATGAAAAAAACTTGGTTGTAAGAGAGAAAATATCAAAACATTAGTCAATCAAAATCAATAATATTTTGATGTACTTGACCATTAAAAATTTCCTCTCAAAAAAAAAAGAGCACAAAAATTTAAAATTTGAATCAATCCTTCCATAATAAATGACGATGATTTAATGTTTTATTGTCATGAGAAATATGCTTTAATTATTTTAACCACGAAAGGGTACATGTTATAATGCTTTAAAATCATAATGTTTAAACCTATTTAAATGTTTTAAATATGTATTAGAATAATTAAAAACACATAGAGTACTATTAATGTACATACCTTACCTTCTACATGGACATTACCAAAAATACCCTAAATAAATGCTTTAATATCCTAATGCTTAGACCCATTTTAAAATGAATAAGTTCAATATTTTTAGCTGAAGCAAGTCGTCGCTACCGCCTAGCTTTGCAAGTCAACTTTCTGCCCATCTCGTCGAGGTCATCCTGCCACCCAAATAAGAAATTCAACTCTCCCACCCAAATTGGTATGTCAAGCTCACCCCCTAGCTTAGAAAGTTAGCTCACTCACCCATCTCGACTAGCCAACTCAACCAGCCAGCTTGACCACTAGCTCGGCAAATAATCACACACACCTAGCTTAGCATGTCACCTCATCGCCAATCTCGGTAGGTCGGTGCGCCCACCCACCTCGAGAAAATCAACTTGCCCTCCTAGCTCAACTTGTGCAGCTTTCCCGCCCATCTCGGCTTGAATAGCTTGGGCCACCTAACTCAAAAAATAAGTAATGCTTCCCAGTGGTAACCCCACATTATACTTTGGTAAAACTAAAAATTTAACTCCTCATATTAGAATGAAGGGTTAACGGTGGATTTCTTAGATATACATTAGTAGTTTGGCTGGGATGAGACGGTGAGGTCCATTGGGCATTGAGAACATACATTTATGCAAGGGAATGATCTTGTTGAAACTGTGAAACTTACAAATTAGACAGAGTAAAAGTAGCATAAACAACCATATTTAAATGCATCTATTTATAACTATGGAGGATAACAACTATGCAAGTCTTAAAAAATATTGAAGTGATATTCTTAAAACCCGGATAAAAATAGGGCATTATCTTTAAACCTAGATCATAATACAAGGGAAAGAAAACCAAATGATATTCTTCATCTCATAATAAATCAATGATGAGAGTTAGAAAAAGTATGCATGTAATTGGATTGGTGTATTTCTAAAAATTTCTTCAAATCTTATGTTTCACAAGTCAAAACGGTCTTACGAAATAGAGGAGCCCAAAGCAGAAAGGATGAACAAAAAGTACATAGAACAAAAATATCTTAGAAATTTTCTTCAAATATTTTGCTTCACAAGATGAAATGGTCTAATGAAATAGAAGGAGCCCAAAGTGGAAAGGATGAAAAAAGAACAATATAATAGTAAACAAGTAAATAGGTCGCATGTGATATCTTAGTAGTGAATCTTGTAGCTCCCAAGATCTCTACTATCCTCAAAACAATTAATTTCCATTAATCTCTCTACCATACCGGTAGTGGCATGAATTAAATGTCATTAATATCATCAATTTCCCTCCAACGTGCGGTCGAAGATGTGTTTTAAAACAAGTACCTTCAATTAATAAATAAATGGTGGTAAATAATATATTTGCACATTAGTGATCTCTCATGCCATGGTACAATATCATAGCCACATTTTAGGTTAATTGCATTTAAAACAAGGCCATGGAATGAAACATCCTTATGAGGGAGTTTTTAATAGAGTTTATGTCAAATTCGAGGAAATCATTGAAGTTTAAAAATACCTTCCAATGCCTCTATCGTTAAATATTTGAAAAACATTGAGGATGCTCATTTTCTTGTCAATTTCAATCACCAAGCATAGAGGAAGGATCAAAAAAATCCGGAAGGGACACGATGTTTGTCATTCCAAACACTCTTCAATAAGATGGGCTCCTAGAATTGAAATCCCCGGAATCAACCAAGGTTGATTAAAGGCGTCGGGTCTAGGAAGAGGTTAGTGCGAGAGGTAGGGTCAAAGGAGAACACACGAAGGCTAGGGAGAGGAAACAAATGGCATGGATCGAGTGGCCAACAAGGGGACACATGTCACCATTCGGGTGACTCTAAGGTGATGGCCCCTGATCGGACGTAAGTCCATGGGGTAAACCAAAGGACATAAGAATTTTGGGTCCACTCTAACTTCCATGCAACCAAACATAGAGGTATAAAATGCATTTCAGTAGAGGAGGATATGTAATGGGAATTGAAGGAACTAGTTATAGAACATATATCATTAAAATGATTTGAACATCTATAACAATTTCATGTTACATTCACATTTCATTGCTTATATGGTTTTCTAATATTAATAATTTTTTAATAAGGATGTTGTCATATATTTTCCCTCTGGAACTTAGATAGAGATGTCATTAAACTATGTAATCTAGTGCCTAATTCAACACCCATAGAGGAGCTCAATCAAAAACAAAAAAATCATATAATTTCCTCATTGATTACAAAGGACAATCCTATTATTTGGTACTAATACCATATTTACTGATATTTAAGCTTTTTTCTTATTTTGATTTTTCATCACATTTAACCTTGAGTCATATTTTTTAATATTTATCTTTGATAGGTATCTTCGATATTTATCAATTTTCATTATAAATATCTTGAATGTACATAAAAAATAATTACATCTACCACATTTGTTTGTGTTAAAATCACGATACTACAATATGGTTATGATAATTGTTATCCTAAATTAACCCCCTTAGCATTAATTTGGATAACACATATTTAAATAGATTGAACCATTTCAAAACCCCAAAAAATACATCCTAAACATTAAATTTACACCATCCGAAACATTTGAAAATTTCCTACCAAAGCAAAGAGGCCATGTATAGAGATTTTGGTGCTTCTCGGGGTCTAAGAATTCCACAAAATTCAATTCCATAGAATTTATTGTGTTAGATAGGCTTTCGGGTCAAGCTTGGGTCAAGGTAGGTCAAAGAAGATACGGCGGGTGAAGGAAACGACATATGGTGAAGATTGATGGATGGAAAAGGAAGCATCTCCATTTTGGTGATTTCTTAGGTGATGATCTCATCTAGACTTCAAACCCCTGAGTGAGCCATAAAAAATAATATTTCAGTCCACCCTGCCCCACAACCAATAAAAGGTAAACATGTGGCACATAACGAGACAAGACATAGAAGGAACATGTGGGCTTAAAATAACATGCGAGTGGTAGGGGAGAATGACACGCAAAGCATACATGAAAAAGTGACCCCAACAACAAATCGAGAGGCTACCACGTGTCTCCCCACACCAAAATCTTCAAATGGCCATACTATCACTCTAGAGCTCTAAATCATGCAAAATTTATCTTTTGGAAAGGTCTCCTTGATCCCTTCAATTTGGAATCATTTGATTCATTAATTTATGGTGTTTGGTAGGAGAAAAAGAGGAAAAAATTCAAGAAATAAAGTTACATTTACATATGGCTCAACCACCCAAATTGATGAAGTATGGGGCTCTTACCTTCTCCTACAAGAAAAAGGACATGGGGAACGAGTTTGATAGGGTTACCATGATGAGTTACTAAGAATGGGAATTTTCCCATTCTCACATCCTTTATAGAGATATTAAAATTAAGTTCAATATTGTTTGAGTTAGAATGTTTAGAATGGGTATATGTCCATTCTCATAAAAACAAATATTTTTATAATTGTGATGAGAATGGGCATATTCCCATTCTCATCAAAAACATAGTTTTTATCATTGTGATGAGAATGTACATATGCCCATTCTCATAAACGTATATATAGAAAGAAATAAACATTCTCTACGTGAAACATAAAGAATGAATGACTATTAGATCCTTTTATGAAATTGTTTATAATGGACACATGTTCATTCTTATAGACAAGGAATATGGAAAGTATGAGGAATTCTTGTAAAAGTAATATATGCTAAATTACTTATGATGAATATATTTTGAAGAAGCTCAAGTTTCTAATTAACTTCATTTTATGCGAATGGAAATATAACCTCTATTTATTTCACATCATTTAAATTCAATTAGGTCAATTTCAATCATAGTTTTGAAATCATGTTATAATTATATTCATGTCAATTTTAATTATATGCATAATTTTGAAGTATTTCCAAACCTTATTGAATTATAGAAGTTTGCAGCTCATGTGCTATGTGTATACAATATACTTATGGTTGTACATACATGATGATTTTTAATTTATTTTATGCAATGGTTTAACATATTTTCTATCATCTCACAAAATTTGTATTTTATGTTGTTACAACATTGGAGTATTTTGCATTTGTAGAGGATGATCATGTGGAATTGTTTTCAAAAGGTACCAAAGTTGCAGAGGGAAGAGTATATCCAAGTAGGAAGACACTACATTACAAAGATGTGGGAAGAGGATTTGTTGTTGTCAATGTTAACATAGTATTGGATGGAAGAGTAAAATTTCCTTTCTTAGTTGATGATGGCAAATTTAAAGGGTACTACAGCTTAGAAATAGTGGAGTCAAAGTACATAAAATGAAATTTTATGGGATGGATATTTTAGAATGCTTAGCACTAATTTTATGGGTATTCTCCCTAAGGAGTTCCTTCATATGATAGAAGATATAAAACATAAATTTGAATGGATAAGTGGAAATAAATGGTTTGATTTACATTCTCTGACAACCTTGAATGATAATTTATGAAATTGGAAAAGAGAAATAAAGGATTTTATGAGAAAACAATGCATGCAAAAATTATTTGCATATCAAGAATTATTTGAGATAAATTCGTATTGATAGATATATCTCTGCTAAAGGATATAATGACTCATGCAATTTGACATAAATGGTCTATAGGAGGTCATCAGATGGAGTATTTAAATTTTCTCAAAAGGTTTCTTGCTTCATTTATACCCCAAAATATATTGCGATATAAAAGTGTGGAAAATGAGGAGCTTGAATTATTGAAACTTCCTCGGTTTTTGAGTTCAAAATCTATAGTAACAACATAATGAACAAAATATTTCAACATGTTTATATTAAAAAAATTAATTTCTTTTCCAAGTACATAAAATGAAATGAGTTTACAAATTTGTACAAAAAATGTAGAGCCACCACATGCTTAGAAGCACTCACAAAGATTAAAAGGAGCAAACATGCATATCAATGAATATATTCATTTTCATACTCTTATAGGACGAGGATTACTAGGTTTCTTCCATCACATATTTAATGAGGAGCTTAGAAGAACAACCTCATAGATTCTTGAGAATTGTGCATGAAAAAGTGCTGATTTGTAAAAAATGAAAAATTCCATACCAAGGATGGGTAAAAAAGAAAATTCAATAAGTAATGTTATGAATTGTGCCTGATGAAAAACTTGCAATGATGTGGGAAGAGGATTTTGTAGTGTTAAAATTGATGGAAAATAAAATTTCCATACTTTGAAAATTCAATAAGTAATGTATGCTCACTGTTATGGATGCTCACACAGACATAAGACATGGGTTTTTGGCCATTTTGGTCTACCATTTATTGAACATGGAGCAAACTATATAGTCACATAATTATCTTTGTGTCTCATGAAGCTTAAGAACTTCTGTAACTGATGGGTATGGAGATTTATTGTATAGTTGTGGATTATCCAAAAATCCATTGCATGATGCACTAAAAATTGCATGTAAAAGGTACAAGGAAATATTTGACCCTTCAAAATAATTTAGTGTTCTTAGTGTGAATAATTCATTCATAAAACAACCACCGATACTCTACTTGCAATTAGATAATGCTTAAGTGATAACAAGAATTGTACCTTATTTTCATTTGTATCATTGTTGGTAGCAAAAAAATGTATTCAACATTGTGTATCTAAGCTTCCTTCCAATGGGACACACTCATGAGGATATAGATGGTACTTTTGGAATATTAGCAACATTGTTACATAAATCAAACACATTTTGTTTGCCACATATCATGGACTCTTACAAAACATTCCAAGAAGGGTCAAGTGCATTCACTCCTTACCTTATTGAGGAAGTTTACAACTTCAAGGACTTTGTGGAGCCATTCTTGTTGATGGAAACCATAAGATAGTGGGTATCAACAAACCTAATATGTTTAGATTTCATGTTGTGGAATGCATACCGGTGATGGAGTACAAAGCAACAATAAAGGATCCGTAATGGTCTCTAATTTCTATCCAAATATGGTGTACAAAGGATAATTGTGAACCAAGCTTTTGGAAGGAAACCTCTATGACACCTTTTAAAGAAATCAAAGAAATGGAAGATCTAAAAAAGGGAAAAAATCATATATTGAGCATTGAAGGGAAAATGCAATAGAGAGAAGGTAGTGAATATTAATAGAAAATCTTTCGTGGAGGGTGCGTCTTGGGCACTTAGGTTCAGTTGTAAGATCACGTATTGGGAAATTTTTTGCGTGATTTGGATACAACCATTTGTAAATTTAAAAAAATTTGGTTAGAAGTAAATATTGCGGGATTAGGAAAGATTTGAAATTTTTTGCGTGATTTGGATACGACCATTTGTAAATTGGAGGGGTCAAATGCTTGTTTTTGGCTAAAAACTATTTAGGAGAAAGACATATATGACCGAATAACAATAGCCACACATATTCATAGAGAATACTATATTAGTCAACATATCCCAAGTAATAATGATATTTATGTTGGGCTTGTTTGTGGAAGATCTAAACAAGAATTCAATCCATTGAAGGATGTGTTCAAGGGATAAATGCTTCTTATATGACCAAGAAATGATAATGAAAATACATGGATGGGGAGAGAAGATGGGGATATTTTCCTTCAACATGAAGGTAATGATGTAAATAAAAAGATGAGAATTCAATATTGAAAACTTGCAGGGAGAGGAGAAGGTGCAACATTGTATTGGGATTGATTAAAGTCAAATAAACATTGACCATCTTAGAAGAACCTAAAGCATATATCTATGTGGATAACATCATCTAGGTATGGAAACCAAACAAAAAATGGCAAAGTGGATGCACAAAGATACTTGATAAAGGACACGTGGTAATTAAATCATACCTTGAACTACTTGAATAGGATAATGAATGTTGACTTGGAGAAACTATTGAAGATCATAAATTTGTATGTGAAATCATCCTATTCTAGGATGTAATTTTTTTAAAAACAAATTATTCCAAACCTTGGTCCTATAAAACTTTACAGTTGTACTATTATTTGATAATTAAAGGAAAGACCGAGTATTATATTACTTTGGAAGATTTTTCCATAATATAATTCTATAAAACATCGTGTTGCTTATGGAACTCTTGAATCTTATTAATGTATTAATAATATAATTTCCACCATGCAATTAATTTAATTTGAAAAAATAATTTATTATGCTCTAAGTAAGTTTATAGGGAGTTGGACCTTGTGATTTAAAGGGAATTTGATATGATTTACAAGGAATTCATTTCAAAAATTCATGCTTTGGTTTTTTCAAGGAGTTAGCCTTGATTTATGCATTCATAACAACCACAAAATTATATGGTATTTTCCTAAAGCTATGTGCATAAGTCTAGATAACTTATTTTTAATTGTTCTAATAACTTTATAAAATGTAAACCTTTATGAAGTATAGATACTAAATTATATGCCTAGAATCCCCTAATTATTGAATGCAAAACTATAGTATTTAGAGTGCCAAGATATATTATTTAATGCTCTCAACAATAGTGTCTGGAAATGCATCATGACTTAACCTACTTTACAACCACCTTAGTGTCTACAAACACTTGTATCTACTTTATAAAAAAAATCAGCAATCAAATGGCCTTGATCAAATCATTCTACATTGTGACATTATTTGTGAAATTAAATTATTACTAGTCTATTCAGGAGTTGAAGGTATATTATAAGTCTAAAGTGATGAGAATAACACTCATGATGGCTCCAAATTTAGATTTGAAGACATAAAATAACATTGGCCATGGTCTATCACATGATAATTCTTCTTTAAGAACCCACAATATGTTGGTACTTACTTCTTATTTCATACAACATGTACATTTATCACATTGTTTAAATTTGCAAAAGGGGTCAAAATCCTCATATATGAATCATAGAAGAAGAATAGATATAAAGTTGATACACATAAAAATAATTAGGAACATGTAACATGAGTTTGATGAGAATGGGCATATGCCCATTTCATAAACTCAATATGTGCTTCTTATTTCATACAACTGACATGTACGCAAATCACATTGTTTTAATTTTCAAAAGGGATCAAAATCCCTCATATAGGAATCATAGAAGAAGAATAGAGATAAAGAAGATACACATAAAAATAATTAGAACATACTTGTACTATGAGTGTGATGAGAATGGGCATATTCCCATTCTCATAAAATCAATATAGAATTAGGAACATACTTGTATGGCATAGTGTAAATATTGGAATCTAATATTACACTACTTAAAAACCAATAATAATCATATTGGAATCCGATATCACACTAGATAAAAACCAATAATGACAATTTGAATCTAATTTCAACAATTATAAAACCAGAAATGATGATACTATAAATCTAGATTCTTAGTAAAATGTCTAGATTTAATGAAATCATGGTTCATAGCACTTGAGTTTACTCCCTAAGTGATTGGATCTAATCCTTAGATTGATTTTTGATCTTGAGTTATGATGAAAACACTTAGAGGGTGGCTATGGGTAAGTGCATGAATTTGGGGGGCCAAAAAGCGATAAGAATCTAAAACAAGCAAAACACGTACATGTTTTGTTAAAACACGATCGCATTTTAATTTTTTTGGCTCGGGAATCACCAAATCATAACGCGTACAAGTTACATAACGTGTACGCGTTATGCCTACTATAAACACAAAAAGAGAGCCGGGCCTCTATCATTTTACCTCCCTCAAACGTGAGTTTCAGAGCTTAACCGTGCCCTCGCGTTTTTCATTCAAATTTGGATCTCAAGCTCAAAGGATTGTTTTGGATCGCCGAAAAGATATGAATCGACAATGGCACCACAGAGAAGAGGTAAGCATAATTATTTTCTCAAAATTGCATTGAAATATGATAATTATAGATTAAAATTTGAATTGAATACATATTTTTTTATTACAGTTAGAGGTCGAGGGAATCAACCACAACCAAACCCTATTATTCCTATCATCCCTCCCGAAACTCCCACAATTACTCAACATCCCTCGGGTAGTCAAGAAGATTTAGCAGCCCAAATAGTTGAAAACAAAATTGAAATTGAGGATTTAATCAAAACAATGAGGGATGCACAATCTACAAACCCCCACTATGCCTCTCTTGTAAACACATTGGAGGCATTACTTGTTCAAATTGACATGGCAACGGGGAAAATTGATCATTGGACAACTTATAGAGAGGGTTGTAGGGTTTATTATTCCAAAAAAATTCATATGTGGATGTAAAGAAAAAATAAATTTCAAAATAACTCATATGCGCCTTATTCATGGACCCCGCACTAATTTTCCTATTCCGTTGACATGTAAACAATTTCCCATCCATTGGTGCAATAATAATTTGATTAAAAATAATTTTGGGACCGATGGTGGATGGTGTTTGATTTTCCACCTTGTAATAACAACGAGGTACCACTATGCTTTCGAGGAAACTCTATTGTGAGTTTATCCTCAACAAGATCCCAAAATTATATTGATTTCGATATTTCGGGCCGAGGAAAAGGATCTACATAGGATCAACCAGTGCACAACATGCACCTATTTAGCAGGGTAGATTCCCCGCAAAAGCCCCCTCACCCTGAGATTGTCCCTCAAGCAATGAAGGAGACAGTAGAGATTGATACACTCCACGCGCTTCAGGGGCTATTTTGACCATTGTTCGACATACGAGGGAGATTTCTAAGCCAGATGCTGTGGAGGTACATAGAGTATTCCCTTAAGGAGTACTAACATGAGGCCACATATTTGCTCGTCATGTGGTAGCATATGTTTGGGGCCCGAGGAGGACGATACTTTCATGTGTACTGATTTTGGTGCACCTGGTGCTAGGAGTGAACACGATAATGTCACTATGTCATATGTCCTTTTGAGTGAGACATTTGGATTACATTCATCGGTGTCACCTTCGCAGGTAAATTTGTTATGTTTTGTTATGTGTGTTACAAAAATTTGGAGTACTTGATTTACTTATATATGTTAAATTTTTGAAATAATTGTATTTGTACATGTACATGCATTGATATTACAACACGCGAGAGGTGCATCTTCATCCCGACCACAGGCGGTGAGCACCATGCATACACATACATTCACAAAGGTAATTTAGAATGTTAATTATGTAAAATTTTCACATACATGTGTGTGTGTGTATTTGTATTTGTATGTGTATATATATTAGTTTTGAAGTCAAATATATGTATGTTCTTGTATGTCCATCTAACTCACGTGATATACATGTTTGATAAAGATGTTGACTTCACTAGACACCCCACCATCTCTGCGACAAGTAGATAAAGGTGTTGCCGCTGCGATTTCATCGTGTGCAACTCACTGAGGTATTCAAACAACATGTAAATTTTGTTAAATTTCTCGTGTAATTCATATTATGTTAAATTACATGTTAGTAATGTCTTTCATTATAGAATTATTAAATTATGTTAATAATGTCCTTCATTGTGTATATGCAGGAGTTACTGCGACAGGTAGTAAGCCTTGTTCATTTGATTCACATGCATGGTGGGGTAAAAACAATAGTTCTATATTGATAAAATTAGTTAAAATATTGTCATTATGTAGATACATGTACTTAGCTCTATTTTCACTAATTCTAATGTTAGATTTTATGATCTTATGTGTATGTAGGGAACTTCAACCCCCTCATTTTGACTTTGAGGGCACGAGACTCCTCCATCTCATCGTCTTCGTACCCTCGTTCATACTGCAAGAGCTCTTGATGACTCATCTGAGCATGAGATGTAAATTTGGCGTGATCGAAAACTTGTGGTAAGTTTGTGTATTTATGTAAATACTTTCATTCTAGCATGGTCTTAAATACATGTTGAAAACATTTATAAATTAAGTTTTGACAAAAAAATATTGTTTGCATTTACGAGGCCTCATCTCTGACGGGGAGTATTCACGGAAGAGGACTCAAAGCATGGGCTCGGACGATCAAAGTCATTGTCGATTTGGTAAGAGCTTTGCACAGAAAACAAACACCGTAAATAAATAAACTGAATTCAATTCATACATTCAAGATAACATATATATAGGAATATGCTTTCCTATAAATATGGAGGTTGCTCAACAACACTCCTACAAATAACTCTACATTCCTATTCTACGTGAGTTCACATAACTAGAATATTGTTATGATTTGTTTATAATAACAAATCTATAACAATACAACTATTTACGGTTTACACATTACACATTAATAATAATCACAAAAATATATATTTTCTCAAATATGTGAGTACTACTCCATTTTCCTAACATTCCCCCCCTTAGTGCGAACATGGGAGAACAACAATTGCACTTCCTTATGCAGCATGCCACCCATACGTGCTCATGATCTGGATGGTTTTCGGGACAGCCAACAACCTCAACATGGATGGTTTTACGGGACAACCAACAACCTCAACATGGATAGTTTTACGGGACAACCAACAACCTCGAGGATGGTTTTCTAACAACCAACAACCTCAATATCATGATCTTTTGCTTTTCCTTTAGGGAATTATGTAGGAAATCTTTGCTCACCGATTACAAAAATGAAAGAAAAAATGGAACATTGAGACCATGTTCCCCCCCTCAATGTGAACATTTCACTTATTCAAGCCATAACAGGAACACGAGAAAGAATTACTCTTGCACACAAGCTGAAATCAAGCTCGCAACTCGAAAAGAAAGCAAACTCACACACACACTATCACCATAGCTTCATGCGGCCCCGTCATTGGTGGTCGACGAGAGGTCGCTAAATGACCTCCGGCCTCTGTGCCTCCTTCCTCCGGTAGATGCATTCTTTTAGAAGAGAAAGTATTCTTCCATGTCTTGAGCATCAACTTCTTTATCATGTGAATGGTTGGATCCCGCTTCCCAATCACTTTCTTCTTTTCTATTTTCAAAAGAAAAGCATTTTATTTTAATTTTCCTCAAGAAAATCTTGTGCTCTTTTCTGCAATACATAATACCATGTCCTTGATTTTTACAAAAGTAATGACAAAGGAATCTTTTCTTGGAGTCTATGAATGTTGATCTCTGTTTAGAAAATAATTTGGATCATTTTTTTATCGTCACCATACTGATGCATTTTCTTACGGGTGTGCAGTCTTATTTTCTTCATCTATCAGTGAAGAAATTAGATCTTCTAGGCTGGGATTGATCTTGCTCAAAGTAAAAACAATGTTTGCATAGCGAGATGGCATACTATTCAACAAAATAGCTTTTGCATCATCATCCTCTACTTTAATTTTTATCCCTGACAATTGATTCAGAATAGACCGAAACTTACTTATATGTTGTACCATGCTTTCTCCTTCATCCATCTTGAGTCCGAACAACTTCTGCTTCAAGCTCACTGCTGCGCTTCCGGTTTGGGATCCAAACAACTTGTTCAATGTTGTCCAAATGAAATTTGAACTTTTTGAAAGGTCTATATGATGCAAATATGCATCAGACAACCCAAGTCCAATGATTGTTGTTGCTTTACGATCTCTACTCTCCCATTTGGCCGCTTCACCAGCATCGGTTGGTTTCTTGAATGTTCCATCCGCAATGTCCCACAAATCTTTGTTAATCAATATCAACTGAGTTCGCACTTGCCAAGTGTGAAAATATTTTCCATCAAATTTTTCAATATGACCCATTTTCTCCATAATAATATTTTCACAAATTAAATCCAATTAAAGATTGGATTTGATATCTTCACGGAAAGTGAAAAAAACAGAAAACTATAAAAAAGAATTAACTACTCATACTCTTTTCACTCTCGAGAATCCGGCTCCCCTTCATGCTTCATTGGCATCTGAGCTCAATTGTTGACTGAGTATAAAATACAGCTGCAGGCTTGGCCGAATCAAGTCTCTTTTAATACCGTTGAGCGATGGTGATTATCTTTACATTTTGATTGCAGGAAATGGCGTCAGTTTGAAGCTCAAGAACGATGCAACCAATGCAATGATGCAGAAAAGCAATACGTCCATGCATAGAAAATCACTTGGAGAGCTTCTCAAATTTTGGACTGCTCCGTGTCCATGTAGCTGTGTCCATAGAAACCTTCAATTCTATCAATTCTGCAAACTGTGGATACGTGGACTGCACCAGAAATACGTGGAATTTTGGCTGCTTTTTCCCATGAAGGTTTTAGGTGAGCACTCCACATACACCAAGGTGCAAAAACAATATTCCAGTACTGCACGTGGACTGCACCAGAAATACGTGGATACGTGGAAACGTGGATACGATGAGTCTTTTCTATCACTCACTGCATTCTCACCAAAATATTAGAGACGTCTTCCTTATGCCAACCCAAACGATAATGGATTCTTCAACGCAATTCGTAGGGCATTACAAGAATGGTCTGCCCCTCCAAATAATTTAATTTTTCATCACAGGTAGAATGAAAATTCGCTCTGATATCACATGTCGATTTGGTAAGAGCTTTGCACAGAAAACAAACACCGTAAATAAATAAACTGAATTCAATTCATACATTCAAGATAACATATATATAGGAATATGCTTTCCTATAAATATGGAGGTTGCTCAACAACACTCCTACAAATAACTCTACATTCCTATTTTACGTGAGTTCACATAACTAGAATATTGTTATGATTTGTTTATAATAACAAATCTATAACAATACAACTATTTACGGTTTACACATTACACATTAATAATAATCACAAAAATATATATTTGCTCAAATATGTGAGTACTACTCCATTTTCCTAACAGATCATCTCATGGATCTCCATCTTCATCTAAGGGAGGGCCGTCTCGGCTTTGAGCAAGGCCAAGAGAGGGATAGATTTTGATGAGTAGGAAATATATATGTCTTACATGACATCATTTTTGCATGCCTATGTGCATGGAATTGTATGTACGCCTATATGGCATTTGAACTTGATGGTATATGACATATTTGGGCATTTTTGTATTTATTATGCACACATTAAAATACTATTTGGAACTTGATAATTTTGTATGAGACCTTACATTTTGAGATTATTTTCGCATGAATCTAATATGATGTGCACTTGACAATATTTAAGACATTATGGATTATTTTTTCATTTATTGGTGATGTACATGTACTAGCATTTTCAATGTATAATATGCATCAAACTTTGGAAATCAATATTTATATAATATATGTATATAAAGAGTTACCTAATCGAGTAATTATCCATTCAATTTATCAATGTGTATATGTGTATTTACCTTACTTGAGCTTCTTCTTGCTCATGGTCTCTTTATCTTATTTCCTATCTTATCATGCACCTACTACATTCTTCTATGCTTCGTAGTCTTCTCCCCTTTTAAACACCCGAGTAAAGTGTCACAATTTGATGCCTTTCATTTGTTGATATTTTGAGAATGTCTCTCCATATACATTAATGACATTTTGATAACAAAAACTCAATGATTCTTGATTGTCTAATCCTATCTAATTTGTGTTATTACCTATAAATCTATAGGCATTTCAAATTATTTGGAAATCACATCACACCCTTCACTAGGCTTGATGACTACCCCTATCCTTTTAAGGTGCTTTTGAAAGCATCCATGGGTTTATCATAACATAATTTATCAACAAATGGAAGGTCACTAAGCCATAGGCCGATGACTCCCATCCAAAACCAAACAAGAAATATTTACTAGGTGATTGATAAATCCCGTGTGTTCTTAGACATACCCCTATCAAATTCATTCTTAAGCCAATCTAGTCATTCATGGCTCTTAAGGACTACACACGGGAAGAGGTAGCCCGAAAGCATAGGGAGTGTAAGGAACCAAAAATAATTCTCCACTAGCATTCACTGGCCACCTTGATGTGTTGGCATAGTTGGTTTGGTCCCATGAGCTTCTGTTTGCAAACTTGATGCAAATGTATGGTAGCCCTCTCACTGACTCAGATTGCACTATTTCACGTGCATTTGCAAACAATAGCACAATGAGAGAACCAGATGGAGACAAATAAAACCATGAGAGGATTTCGTAGAGGGCCTAGACCCGTGGAGGTCTTGGATCTAGTGAGATGTCTCTAGGTGCCACAGAGTCTAAGAAATCACCCGTCGAAGATATGGCATGTTTGGGCCTCAGGGCTCTTAAGGGACTATGCCCAGACGAGGTAGCTTGAAAGCATGGGGAGCGTAGGGAACCAAAATTAATGCTCCACTAGCATTCACCAGGCCACCCTAATGTTTTGGCATAGTTGGTTGGTCCCACAAGCTTCCGTTTCTAAACTACAAGACATCTGGAGGCCCTACACTGCTAACTCAGATTTCGCACTATTTCGTGTGTTTGTAAATAATAACACAGTGAGAGAAATGGATGGAGATGAGAGAAAACACAGAGGAAATTTTTAGAGGCCTGACATGGAGGTCTTGGGATGAAGAGATGTCTCTAGGTGCCACGAGAGTCGAGAAATCACCCATCGAAGATATGGCGTGTTTGGGCCTCGGGGTTCTTAAGGGACTACGCCTGGATGAGGTAGCTTGAAAGCAAGGGGAGCGTAGGGAACCAAAATGAATGCTCTCACTATTTTTCACCAGGCCACCTTGACATGTTGGCATAGTTGGTTTGGTCCCATGAAGCTTACGTTTGCAAACTACTGACCTCACATGACCCTATCTGACTCAGTGACTATTTGCACTATTTTCGCATTTTCAAACAATACACAACGAGAGAATCGGATGGAGATGGAGAAAACTATGAGATTTTTTCATAGAGGTCCTAATTTGGAGGTCTCGGATTTGACGAGACATCTCTAGGTGCCACGGAGTCTAAGAAATCACCCATCGAAGATATGGCATGTTTGGGCCTCATGGCTCTTAAGCGACTACGCCCAGGACGGGGTAGCCCGAAAGCATGGGGAGTGTAGGGAACAAAAATGAATCCTCCATTAGCATTCACCGAGGCCATCCTGGACATGTTGGCATAGTTGGTTTGGTCCCATGAGCTTCGTTTGCAAACTCTACCTCTGTGACCCTTGTTTGACTCGAGACTGCACTATTTCGCATGTTTGCAAACAATAACACAACGAGAGAACCAGATGGAGATGGAGAAAACCAAGAGATTATTTCATAGAGGGCCCCAACATGGAGGTCTTAGATCTGATGAGACATCTCTAGGTGCCATGGAGTCTGAGAAATCACTCGTCGAAGATATGGTGTGTTTGGGCCTCAGGGCTCTTAAGGGACTACGCCCAGACGAGGTAGCCCGAAAGCACGGGGAGCATAGGAACCAAAATAAATCCTCCATAGCATTCACTAGGCCACCCCGATGTGTTGGCATAGTTGGTTTGGTCCCACAAGCTTCCGTTTGCAAACTACAACCTCTGGCAGCCCTACACTGACTCAAACTACACTATTTCACGTGTTTACAAACAATAGCAATGAGAGAACCGGATGGAGATGGAGAAAACCGTGAGAGAATTTCATATAGGTCCCCAACATGGAGGTATCGGATCTAATGAGACGTCTCTAGGTGCCATGGAGTCTGAGAAATCACTCGTCGAAGATATGGTGTGTTTGGGCCTTAGGGCTCTTAAGGGACTACGCCCGGACGAGGTAGCCGAAAGCACGGGAGCGTAGGGAACCAAAAAAAGACTCAATAGCATTCACCAAGCCACCCTGACATGTTGGCATAGTTGGTTCGGTCCCACGAGCTTCCGTTTGCAAACTATAGCCTCTGCATGACCCTATCTTGACTCAAAATGCACTATTTCGAGCGTTTGCAAACAATAGCATAGTGAGAAAGAACAGGATGGAGACAGAGAAAACCAAAAGAGGATTTTGTAGAGGACCCCAACATGGAGTCTCACATCTTATGAGACATCTCTAGGTGCCACGGATTCGAGAAATCACCGTCGAAGATATAGCATGTTTGGGCCTCAGGGCTCTTAAGTGACTACGCCCGGACGAGGTAGCCCGAAATCATCGGGAGAGTAGGGAACAAAAATGAAGCCTCCACTAGTGTTCACTAAAGGCCACCTTGATGTTTTGGCATAGTTGGTTTGGTCCCACGAGCATCCGTTTGCAAACTGACCTTCTGGCTTGACCTTACACTGACTCAATTGCACTATTTCGCATGTTTGCAAACAATAGGACAATGAGAGAACCGGATGGAGATGGATAAAACCATGAGATAATTTCATAGAGGGCCCAAACATGGAGGTCTCATATCTGACGAGACATCTCTAGGTGCCACAGGAGTCCGAGAAATCACCCGTCGAAGATATGGCGTGTTTGGGCCTCAGGGCTCTTAAGTGACTACGCTCGGACGAGGTAGCTTGAAAGCACGAGGAGCGTAGGGAACCAAAATGAAGCCTCCACTAGCATTCACCAGGCCACCCCAATGTGTTGGCGTAGTTGGTTCGGTCCCATGAGCTTTCGTTTGCAAACTACGCCTCTAGCGCAACCCTCTGTTGACTTCAAAGGCTGCACTATTTCATGCGTTTGCAAACAATATAGACAATGAGAGAACCGGATGGAGATGGAGAAAACCATGAGAGGATTTTGTAGAGGGCCCCAATGTGGAGGTCTTAGATCTGACGAGACATCTCTAGGTGCCATGGAGTCCAAGAAATCACCCGTTGAAGATATGGCATGTTTTGGGCCTCAGGGCTCTTAAGGACTATGCCTGGAGGACAGAGGTAGCCGAAAGCACGGGAAGTGTAGGGAACCAAAATAAAGCCTCCACTAGCATTCACCGAGAGCCACCCCGACATGTTGGTGTAGTTTTTTGTCCCAAAACTTCCGTTTCAAACTACAGCCTAGCAAAGACCCTACCTTGACTCAAACTGCATTATTTGTGTGTTTGCAAACAATAACACAACGAGAGAACCGGATGGAGATGGAGAAAACCATGAGAGGCTTTCGTAGAATACATCTTTGAATATAACCTCAATAGTCACAAGTAATAGACTAAATCAGCATTATATTTCTCACATATAAAATGAATTTCTACCTTCAAAAAATAAACTATGGGCACCTAATGCTCAATCAAAAATTAAATTACAATTCTAAACGAGTTTTTAGGTCTCAATTATCAATACTTCATTGAAATTTTTCTTTGCATATGCTACTTTTGGAGCTACTGGTTTGATTTTGTGAAGTTGAAAGTACTGGGATTAATAAAAATAATCAACTTGGCATGTTGTCCTTAAGATTATCCATGATTCTAATGGGAAAACATCACATAGATCTTCCATTCCATTCAAGTTAAGTTGTGATCCTTCCACGCTTCCCATTTTTCCTTTTCTTTCACTCGATCTTCTCTTTAAGTTCTTCCAGATGTTTTTGGGTAATCAAATTGACTCTTTATGACTTTCAGGAGGCATTTCTTCTTGAATCATAGTGACATCTTCACCTAATTATTTTTTCTTCACGATGTTCATTGTCATCTAAAGTTGAAGATTGAATATTTATATGGCCTTCGACTTCTTTTTGGGCACAAACAACCTTTTGTAATGTCCAAAAAAATTCAGGCTCTTCATTCTCTATTTGATTGAAGATATTCATTCTTTCAAAATGAATAGTTGGAACATTGGTGGTCTCCCCAACAAAACTAAGTTCATAGTCTACATAGTTGCATCCTATGGAAAAATCATTGAACATTGGTGGTTTCCTCCACCCGTGCTTTCGGGCTACCTCATCCGGGCATAGTCCCTTAAGAGCCTTGAGGCCCAATCACACCATATCTTCGATGGGTGATTTCTCGGACTCCGTGGCACCTAGAGATGTCTCGTCAAATCCAGAGCTCCACATTGGGGACCTCTTGAAATCCTCTCGTGGTTTTCTCCGTCTCCATCCGGTTCTCTCGTTGTGTTATTGTTTGCAAACATGTGAAATAGTGCAGTTTGAGTCAGTGTAGGGCTGAGAGGTTGTAGTTTGCAAACGGAAGCTCATGGGACCGAACCAACTATGCCAACACATTGGGGTGGCTAGGTGAATGCTAGTGGAGGCTTCGTTTTGGTTCCCTACATGCTCCCCGTGCTTTTGGGCTACCTCATCCAGCGTAGTCGCTTAAGAGCCTTGAGGCCCAATCATGCCATATCTTCGACGGTGATTTCTCGGACTTCATGGCACCTAGAGATGTCTCATCAGATCTGAGACCTCCATGTTGGGGCCCTCTACAAAATCCTCTCGTGGTTTTCTCCATCTCCATCTGGTTCTCTCGTTGTGCTATTGTTTGCAAACGTGAAATAGTAGTGAGTCTAAGTCGAGTGTAGAGCTGCCGGAGACATTTGTAGTTTGCAAACGGAAGCTCATGGGACCAAACCAACTACGCCAACATGTTGGGGTGGCTGGTGAACACTAGTGGAGGCTTCGTTTTGGTTCCTACGCTCCCCGTGCTTTTGGGCTACCCCCATCCGGGCGTAGTCGCTTAAGAGCCATGAGGCCCAAACACGCCATATCTTTGATGGGTGATTTCTCAGACTCCGTGGCACCTAGAGATGTCTTGTTAGATCAAGACCTCCACATTGGGGTCCTCTATGAAATCCTCTCACGGTTTTCTCTGTCTCCATCCGGTTCTCTCGTTGTGTTATTGTTTGAAAACGCGTGAAATAGTGTAGTTTGAGTCAGTGTAGGGCTGTCCAGAGGCTGTAGTTTACAAACGGAAGCTCGTGGGACCAAACCAACTATGCCAACATGTCGGGGTGGCTAGTGAATGCTAGTGGAGGATTTTTTTGGTTCCTATGCTCCCGTGCTTTCGGGCTACCTCATCTGGGCGTAGTCCCTTAAGAGCCCTGAGGCCCAATCACGCCATATCTTCGATGGGTGATTTCTTAGACTTCGTGGCACCTAGAGATGTCTCGTTAGATCTGAGACCTCCATGTTGGGGCCCTCTACAAAAAGCCTCTCATGTTTTCTCCATCTCCATCGGTTCTCTTGTTGTGTTATTGTTTGCAAATGCATGAAATAGTGCGGTATCTAAGTCGGTGTAGGCTGTCGAGAGGATGTAGTTTGCAAGCGGAAGCTCGTGGGACCAAACCAACTACGAAACACATCGGTGTGCCTGGTGAACACTAGTGGAGGATTTTTTTTGGTTCCCTACGCTCCTCGTGCTTTTGGGCTACCCCTCGTTTGGGTGTAGTCCTTAAGAGCCCTGAGGCCCAAACACGCCATATCTTCGACGGGTGATTTCTCGGACTCGTGGCACCTAGAGACATCTCGTCAGATCGAGACCTCCATGTTGGGGACCTCTTTCAAAAGCCTCTCATGGTTTTCTCCATCTCCATTCAGACTAAGTCAATGTAAGGTTGTCCATTGCCAATCACCTGAATAATATAGGTGGTTCATACAATATAGGTGGTGAAATGAGAATTTTAATAAGATATTTTTACAATATAGGTGGTGAAATGAGAATTTATGTTTGTTGTTCCTTTCTAATATTTAATTTCTCTTAGCTTCACTTGGCTTTGAGAATAATAAATTCTCTACTGACAGTGCCAACCACGTGAAGGTGGAAGCTTTTTTGGCACCACTAACCTACATAAACATGTTAGTAAGCAATTAAATAGAATTTTAAATCATACAAAATTTAAACAAAATCATTTAAGTAAATATTCAAATTAAATTCATGAAGAACATACCTTTGCAAATTCAATCCAATGAAGTCACAAGGATCAACTCTATTCTTTGTGACAGTAGCAAGAATTGCTTCATGATCTGATTCACGAACCTTCCACAAATTTTTGTTTGATGGTTGACCTCGATATTTGATCAATTTAATATTTTTACAAGGACCAAATGTGAATAGTGAAGTATCTTCCGATGTACTTCATAGTCTTCAAACAACCAAATGTTTGATTTTTGATAGGATATCATCGAAGCCAAGTTCCAGTGACTACCACTGATCCAGTGGGATACTCAAGGTCTTCACCATCAATGATTGTGGGAAAATTTTTTTCCCCTCTACACAATGAGATAAGAAGTAGTTTGTTCCCTCTTCGTTAAATTCCATGTTGCAATAACTACAAAAATGTGCCCTATGTATCACAAAGTAAAACTATTCAGTCAATTTATAAATACATTAAGAGTTGACCATTTAATAATTTATAAATCTAAAACATGGCATGTACATATATGTATGTACCTTGTTGCACTAAATCAGAGACTTGGTCAAAGTCAGGTGATGTTGTCATTTGATCTGAAGACCCTATAAGTTGTAATGCTCATGGAACTTGATGTGTGTGAGTGGAATTAGAGGTCTACAAGTCCATTCATCCACCCACTATTGTGACTCACATTCATTCCATGCAAAATCAATGCATGATATACAAAAACATGTCATGCACCTAGTATAAATAGTCCAAGCATTTGCATCTGAACTATGGAATGAGTGCATATCACTTGATCCTACAACTGTCATACAATCTTCAAAGTTTTTCAGATGTTGTTGCTCTATCAACCAAAAATATCTACGAACCATTGATCTCTCTTGAGATTCATGGCCCATATTCTTAACACACCAATCAACAATATTTTTTGCATCTGTAAATTTAGCACCATCCTTGAACTTTAACTCTTCTCTTGCAAGTGCTCTTTTCACACATGCTCTGCACCATCATGCTCTCCTTTTCCATGCCCTGCCTTAGTAAAACTCTAGATATATTTGTACATTTGTTTCTTTGTGCATCTTGCTTAGCCAATAAAACATCCATGCATTCTTGAATTGTGATGTGCAGTTTTCGACCAAATGTAATGTTGATGAAACTAATGTTCCTCTCATTCAAGTTCACATAAAACACCTAGAAACACCCTTGTACATATTCTATAGAATGTGTCGATCATCACTGATGTAGAAATGATACTCTCTTAATATTTTTGATCTTTCTCAGTGCTTTCAGGAGAGTGCATGAATGTTATATGCACGAAAATAGAAACTTGCATTGAGTTATAATATTGAGATTGAACCTCCATTTGTGGCTGCAATGTGTAATTCTCTGTGAAGTCAACTACTGAAACAATAGTACCAAGTGGGAATGTGTCCTTTCTTAACTTGAATTGTTCATCCAACCATCGAGCTCTATGTGTGTGCCTTGCATACTACTCATAAAAATTTCCTCTCTGAATTTGACCATATATTCTGATACAGGTAATTATTTTCTAACAAGCTCACACCTCTTAGATTCTTTTCCATCTTTTAATTGATATGCCACCGATTTATATTTGGTGAAATCAACCAATTATTTTCCTATTGAATATGTACTCTCCTCGTGGATACAACTTTTCAGATTTGGCAAGCCACCGCATACATTGCACGTTCCATCCAAACATGCTTTGTTATAAAAAAATTGTCTTGTTGATTTTTCACAAAATATTGTTGGAATAAATTCCCTTGAATATTTTTGTGGGACATTTATTCCACACTCCTACAACATGATGTAGTATGCAAAACACTACGTATTTGAAAAAAACATCATAATGCATTGAAAATTCAACATGATGCCTGCAACAACAAGTGGTACGTGAGTGATTGATTTTCACATAAAAGGGTTTGCTCATTTCAAAGAATCTTTGGCTAATGTTAATTTGTGGATTTTCATTTTTAAACTTAGAGAACAATTTTGTTTGAGTCATATCTAAGAAATGTTTTACACATGATTCATGATTACGAGAACCTATTCTTCTTTTTATTGTATCTCTTCTATTCGGTGACACCCTTGTGTTCTCATTCCAAAATTTTACAATTAATTCTTTTAGAATATCAGATGTATTCTTGTCTTTTCATGGAAGTCTAGAGAAAGCCCAATAGTCAGTGTTATTGACTAACTCAAGACGTTTACGTCTCTCTATTGCTTTCATTAGTGTTTTTTGTTTAGCTTCAAAGCACTGCTTGTTTTTCTAATCAAGCATTTATTAACTATTTTATCACTTACTATACAATTAGTTAGTGCACATCGTGTAGCATTACTATCTTTGGTGCGTCTTTTGCCACCTATAGTTTGGTATGCTTTATGTATGTTTTCAACAATTGATGCATTTTGATCAACAACATTAGATGTTCTTAACCCTAGGTCTTCATTATAGGTCTCATCTTAATTAATTTCATCAATGAAACAAATAATTGACATCTTTGTGTGTCATTTAAATTCTCAAAGTAATTATCCCAAATTCCACTAGCTTTTCTTCTCGCATTTTTTTTAGACATTTTGTTAGGCATTGGTTTTATAATGTTTTCATCAATTTCAATTAAGTGAATTGGTTTTCTTCATGAAATGGAAGGAGGTGTTCTTAGAGGTGAAGATTCGTTTACAAGGTTACTTTCTTCATTCAGTGTTTTCATACAAATTTCGGGGTTAACATTTGGATTCTCAAGTAAGGGTTCAACAATTGGATTCATATCAATTTCTTCATCCATACCAACATTATCATTCAATTCAATATCATTATTCATTGCAAAATCATTATTCTCTACATTTTCATTATGTATTTCATCCCAATTTTCTAATACATTAGCTACATTTGATATAGTGGATGTACCTTGCCCTGCTCGAAGTTTTTGCATTCTCTTCAATTTCTTTATTCTCTTCTCTTCCAATTGCTCGGTGTCTTATTCTTGACTTTCCTCTTGTCCTTAGCTCGACGTTTATCACCCATGATTAGAAAAAATCAACTAGTGGGGTAGGGGACAAAATGAAATACTAAAAAATCGTGCAAGAATGTAGAGAAAATTACAGACAAAAATAGAATGTTTGTAGAATTCCCGTGAAAGAGATGAAAGGGACGTTGGGGGCCACAATATATAAAACAAAGAAAAATGCATACGCATTATGTAACATGTATGCATTATATGTGTACGCATTTTTGTTTTCTCTTTTCCCAAGCCATGCCTCAAGGCTTGGGATCAGTTTGGATCCCCAAGCCTAAGGCATGGACCTGCACAAACACAACAAACATCGAGTTTTTACAAGAAAATGTAAAAATGACACTTCCTCTATGATAAATCAAAATAAAACAATCGATCCATTTTAAAAAAATTATACCACGACGTAGAGAAGAGTCTCTTCTTTCTAAAAATATAATTTTTCAAATTTTTTGACTAATATAAGGTTTCCATATTATTTATTTTCTAACTATGCCTTTTTATAGCTATTTTTTGAAGTGTAAATATGTCTATCTTTCATGGTGTATCTTTTTTTGGGTGATCAAAATTAAAAAAATTATACTAGCCCAAACTAGGCATAATTCTATACATATTCAAAAAAAAAAATCTAATTTTTGATATTTTTTGAGGTAGTTAGGGGGGCACGGTTGGAGCTCCATTATTTTTCAAAACATAAAATTTTGTACTAGAAAAATCATAAATAAAAAAATATTCTCTAAAAAAATCTAAAAAAATGGAGCCCAAACTAGATGCTCCTAGCTATCTTTCTACCAAAGGGTTTTCAAAAATACTAAATGGTGCTAAAAAAATGGTGGGGGCACGAAAGTCACTCTATTATGTTTTTTAACAAAACAAGAGCATCTGTTGGTATTTTAGTTGTTTGACCCACTTAAACTTATCCATTTTCAATAAAATTTAGTAGCTTAGAAACTAGACTCAAAATTCTATGATTCATATTTCTACAACATCTTCCAATTTTGAGTGTAACTATTTTGAAAAACTCGTACAAGTTGAAACTTTTCCAGAGAGCAATATTATTGTGTCATTCTTCATCCAGAGAGAGAAATATACCAAGATCAAAGGTGATTTCTTCCGGTCTGAAAGCACATTGAGGACTTGAGTTGTCATTGCTACCTTTAGAGCTTGATTCAGACCATCATGGGAAAATAACATAAAAATGTTCTCACACATATAATATTTCATCCTATTGTTTTAATACACCAATACCCACGTATATATAGGCAATTACAAGTCCTAAAATATAGGACACCTTCCTAACAACTTTGCCTAATTTCGTGAGTGGTTTTAACAACCACAAATATTAGACTATATATGTTATATGTTATTATGTAACAATATAACTCTTAACAATTAACCATAATTATTATACCCAATATAAAACTAATTTACAAAACACTCATGTAAATACTAATTTCCTAACACTACCAAAGAGAGAACATAAGGTACACCGGACAAACTTCTACCTCCCCTTTAGCCACCCTCAAATCAACTACATGATGTTATTCCTCCTAAGTGCACCAAGATCCCTTATTTCCTACTAAACACATCAACCATAAGCCAGCTCTACAAATCTCAAATGGAGTACTTAGCTAAGAGTACAAATATAGATTTTAAACTAGCCTCATCCCAATCACAAGAGAAAGGTTGGGTGCGAATCAATTTGTTTGTTTTCATGCATTAGATTAGATTTAAATTATTTTTTAATTAGTTATTAAAAACCAATAAAAGAAACAAAAAATGAGTTTAGACTAGGTTTGCTTTATGTAATATTCATTTTTATTTAGACTAAAATTTTCAATCATCCTGCTCTAGGATCTTCTCATCTCTGGGATCAACCTCTTGTTATTAGAATAAGTGTTTTGTTTGTTAGATCTAGGTAAATCTAGTTTTAGAGAACACGAAAAAATACAAAATATAGAAGCATAGTTTTAACTATTTAAATTGTATGTTTGCATCTGTTTATAGATTAGAAGACACTTAATTACAAAATAGATTAGGTTGTTCAATTTAGATTTCAACTCCTAGCTTGCATAATTATTATCTTTCAAAAAAAATTAAACTAGGAATTCTCAACCATACAACATAGAGTTTTCAAATCTAAATGTATTAGCCTCCTCAAAAATATTATTAGTTTCATTTCCTTACATCTAGAAGGTTTAATTTCAGTAGGAATACTTTCGATTTTTGTCGTCTTTTATTTCTTCTTATATGTTATTGCAATTCAAATATCATAAAAATATCAAAAAACATTATTCTTTCAAACAAGCATAGAAAAAAGTGAAGTAAGTTGGATAAATTGGTCAAATAAAATACATGAGAGTCAATATGAATTTTGAATTCTAAAACCCCATTTCAGGTGAACACTTTATCTCTTAGCATCACATATAAACGTTCCTAAAACAAAATCTCAATCAAGAAAATATGAACATCGATTTGAAAAGTAATTTTGAACACATTTATAAGACAATTTCGAGCCCAAGCAAGCTTGAAAACACCCATACCAAACTTTGCAAACAAACACAATACACAAATGTGCCATTTTCAAGCGCAAGAATTATCACACTTAAAACAAGGAAGCTCGTTGATATGTAGGATAACAAGTAATACTTCAACCCAAAAAAATTAAAAGACATCCCCCAAGGCTCCAATTCGAGCACAGGATTTCCTTTAGACATCCTCTCATCACAGGCTCACTTTGTTCTTTTCTCCAAATCACATCAAACACCACATAACTATTTTCTCCCCTCAAATGTGGATGAATTTGGATAACTAGATATTCCGAGAAGAGTTGGGAACTTTTCTCACATCCTAACTCCACTTGAAATCCTAAAACCTCCAAGATGACATGTTATACGAGCTCGACAAGAAGTCTTTTGTTCTTCAACATCTCTCACACAAATCATTCCACATTTAGTTTTACTTGATGGTGAAATCCCACAAGACAACAAACCACATACGACGCCTTTTACCATTATAGATTTGATTTTTCTAAGCCTTGTCACTATCCACTACCTTCTTCCATATGACCTTTCTTGATCAAGGCTAACCCACCTCAAACGACCATTTTACGAGTAACACAACCTAAAATCCTCTATTCTATTCTTGACCGGGACATAGACTTAGGGATTCGGGTTATCATTATCCTTGATTATACCATACACCTTGATCAAGTCTGTAGGAGTATTACGCCCTTGATGAGCAAGATTTTATTTCATGAGAGTATAGGTACAATCTCTCCTTTAGCATATTCCTAAGTTAATACCCCTCCTTTACCATCCCCACATCATCCATAGGATTAGCTCACAAACATCTCATCATCTTCTACATCGACTACCTTGGATCATACTCACAAGGATTTGAGTACACAAAAAAATCACACTTTTAGTGTGTACAACCCTAATAAGGAAGCCAAATTTTAGGTCTAGCACTAAAATCCCAATTGTCCCCCTCGTAAATTGTTGCAGAGGCACCAAGAATTTTATAGACACCAATAAACCAAAGAGTGAGCTCTATCAAAATAGATGTGGCCCATCTTATTAATTACTCTATCCAAAATATTCACTATGGGGATGTGCTCAAAAGTTTGCACACAAACTCCTCCTTCAATACGTTGTTCTAAATCAAAAGGATCTTAGGAAATGTAGATTCCTTTAGGTGTGTGGAGAACTGAATTATTTCTCTTCCACCGTGGATGTAAAAACCAATCCAAACTGATAATGGTGCTGAAATATTCCAAACTATAATCCTCTTATATGAGGAATATGTTAGGATTGTGAAGCTAAATCACTTGATAGTTAGCATGATTTACACCTTGTTGGTTTACTCAGTAACCAACGTAGGTCAGATGGTAACCGACATCGGTCATCATCGTGGTAACCGGCGGCGATGGTCGTAGGTAGCGGCATTGATTACCTATGCGTGAAAGTTTATATTTAACTCACGGGAATTAGATCTAACTTTGTTATAAAGTTGATCTAAAGGTTGTAAATGCATAACTAAGGTGCCCTAAGTTTTTCTAAGCTTATATAAGCTAGAAAACTAGGGTTAGAAAAAAAGAATAGAGGAAGAATGTTAATTCTCCTTAGTTGAAGATGAAGAAGAAGAAAAAGAAGAAAAAGGTTGCATGAAGACAAAGCTTCAATGGAGAGAAGATGGACAGAAGGAAATAGCAGGTACATTTGAATGGTGAGAAGGTGGTTATGTCTTCTTCTATATTTCCTTTGTATTGTCTTGTCTAAATGTAATGGCTTGCATAGTATGCAAAACACATAGTCTTTCATCTTGTAGATCCACATGTTGTTGTGAGATCTTGTATTGTAGATCCATGAGATCATATTGTATTGTTGATCCATAGGAATCTAGTATTGTAGCTCATTGGAGAGCTTGTGGATATAGATAGTATCCAGATATTGTAGAGGAGGTTGTCTTCTTGTTTGCAGTGGTAGATGTAGTGAGATGGAGGAGAGACTTACTTCTTGGTGCACATATATGGTTGCACATTGGTAGACCCATGTGAGAGGTCTTGTTTGTAGATTCACAGGAGAGCTTGGTTACACAATGGGAGATGCAATAGTTCATGGTATGTGAGATCTGGTGGTGGTTTGGAGGCATGGTTGTAGTGCACTCATGGAGATTCGTTTAGAGATATGGAGGAGAGGAGATACTCTTAGAGAGATGCATTGTACTCTTGTATTGAAGAGTTGGTTTGTACTCTTGTTATATTATATATATGAGATCTCTATCTTTGGTGGACGTAGCCCACATTGGGTGAACCATGGTACATGTTGTGTTATGTGTGTGTAATTTGTTTTGATTTAGATTATTCTAGTTTATACTTCCCTTCTTTGTAGATTTTGGGTAATTGTTTAGATCTTGTGTGCATGATTGGGTTTGTTATTGAATCATAGCACTATTCGCAGTCCCAAATTCCCAACAACTGGTATCAAATCTGGTTTGTTATCTTATCTGATACCAACAACTAGTATCAGAGCTTGGTTATTTTAGAGCAAGGTTTTGCTTTAGTATATTGTTAGTGGTTTACTGACAGGTGTATGAGAGTAGAAGGTTTGTTTTTTCCTGATGTGAAAATGCAGAAGATATTTAAATCTCAAGTGGAAGCTAGAAATGTGAGGTTCTTTGGAGAATACAATAACCAACATCGGTTAGGTGGCAACTGCATCGACGGGTGATCACCATGTGGGAGGATTCTGAGGTGGTGACAGTGGTTGGTTATTGGGAAACTTGGTTTTAAATAGAAAATCATAGATCTAAAGATTTTTATAAGATGTAGTGAATGTATCTTGTTTGTTGAGGTGTCCCTGGTTCTTAGAGGCATATGTATGATTGTTAGATTACAAATCCGGTTTATAGAGGTATGGTTTTGTTACCTTGGTATTGCAGTGCTTGTATTATTTTGGTTGCACATGCATGTTTGGGATTACAGATCTGAGTATGAGATAGAGGAGAAGTTATGCATCCTTTGGTGTAGTTAGATGCATGGGCTTTGTTAGAGAAGCAGAATATAGTAGCATAGAATGAAGATGGGGTTTCCATCAGAGAAACATGTTCTTCAGTTGAAGATGTGGTTGAGTATCTTGGTGTTGGTAAGGTGATGTATTTCATCTTGGTGTAGTTTTATTGCATGTATTATTGTTGTTAAGTTTTTGTGCAAGATTTGGGTTCTTCTTGAAATGACTGGCTCAAAGACAACTATCGTCTTTGGTTAGAGTAGGCACTGGTTTGGTGACCTATGCCAATTTGTGGTGTTGTGTTCATTCCAGAAGCACCGCATCGGTCAAGGAATCGACATAGGTCACAGAGGGTAATTGCAGTGCCGGTCGGTGAACCTTGGTCGATCTCTATGACAACAAGTTTGCATAGGGTTTCTTACAGTAAAAGAGGGCATGGATGGTTCAATTTCCTATTTTGGAGGATCAAGTTTCTTGCACAGTGTGTACAGGTAGAAACAATGTAGATCACTTCAATGTTTGGATTAGAAAGAGGATGGAGTTGGCTCGGTTAGTCCAAGTGAGACTTTGAGTCAGGTATCTCTATATGATTCATGTTTTATTTCTTTCATTTGGAGAAACTGATATTATGTTTGGATTGTGTGCACAAATAAAATTTGCACCATGGATATTTGGTGAGCTTGAATTTTATTTTCGGGATATGTTGGAATCTTGAGGACAAGGATATCTAGTCTAAGGATGGGATCCTCAATGAAAATTCATGTTTAGACATAGTTATAAGTAATAAAGATGTTGAGTACATATGATGAAAAGAAGTTGATTCACCTACTTCACAAGAAGTCCAAACTTTTGTGATGTAGAAGTATTCTTTGATAAGAAGGGAATCAATTTATATTTTCTTTCATCTATTTTATTTCTCATTGACATATATAGCTTTTGAGCTTGGTGATTAGAAGCAGTGCAAGGGAGTTTCAGGTTAAGTGGGAGCAAGCCATGGTTGTTGGCATTATAGGTTGGACATATATGCACATGCATGGAGTGAGAGGAGTATGCTACATTTTTTGTGTGGCATGAGGCACAAGTTGTTTTGGAGGAAAATCACGGTTTTGTAGGTATTTTGAGTTTATTGCATGATGACATCACTTCTAGTTTTATTTATAGTGCCTGGATATCCCTATGGGATTGCATTTGATGGTTGTTCAGTTGGGTTAAGAAGAGAGAGCAATGTTATTGACATTGAAGGGTAAAGAAGGAAAATTTGTTTGTTATAGGTTTGATGACAACAGTGTATATTTACCATTTATGGATGGTACCCCTTGTTTGCTTTCATCTTGGATAGTTGTTAGAGTATGTTTGATGACATGTTTACTGGTATTTGCACTAATTATTAGTAGCATGGTTAGCAGGGTTGTTTTGTTGACATTGATGAGCACAGATTCATATATGGCTTTGGAGTTAGTCGGTGAGAGACTTGGAGCTTCTGGAGAGCCTGATGATATGGATGGATGTATATGGTAAGTTTATACATGTGGATAGATTCTATTTTGTGAGTCTATGATGATGTAAATATTTTTTTGCACATGGATTCCTATGAGCATGGTTTAGATGCCTTGAGCATGAGTAGGGGATGTTTGTATTTCCTCTTGTTACTATGTTACTCCTTGATAGATATGTTATCTATGGATGGTTGTCTTGGACATGCTAGTTGTTTATGCAAGGTTGGATTTGTAGAATGCAGTATTTGGATTCTTTGAGTTGTGTAGGTGTTGTGGAGTAATTAACCATGGGTTGCATGTAGAACTCATTTGGGTTGTCTTGACCCAAGATCTTGTTTTTCTTATGCATATTCTAGTTTTGACTTGTCTTTGGTCAGTTGCATTGGTGGTTACATGGAGACATGGATAGATGGTTGGAGAACATGGTTAGTTTTATAGGTATGGCTATGGATGTGATAGAGGCTCAAGTACTTCAGTTTGAGTGGGAGCTCTTGCAGGTGTGTTAGTCATGGTGTCTTGGTTGCATGAGAGGCTTGGTGTTATGATTCAGTGGGAGCTTGATGTATGGATAGCTCGTGTATCACGGATCAATAGTAGCTTCGTGCAGGTATATGGTAAGTCATAGGTTTGTTATCTTCTTGGTTTTAGAAGATGGTTTAATCTTCTTGATTTCATTTGAGAGAATTGTTGATATAAAGAATAGATGGTCTTCATGGTATGTAGAGGACGGTGATGTACATGTACATGTACAAGTTCAACAATTTATCTCCAAGTGGGAGATTGTTAGGATTGTGGAGCTGAATTGCTTCATAGTTAACATGATTTACACCTTGTTGGTTTACTCAAGTAATGGCATCGTCGAGTAAGGGTAACCAGCGTCGTCAAGCGTCGGTCAACATCAAGGTAACCACCATCGATAGTCAAGGTAAGCTCGCACACCGGTTACCCGTGTGCATGAAATTTTATATTTAACTCACGGTGAATTAGATCTAACTTTTTATAAAGTTGATTTAAAGGTTGTAAATGCATAGCTAAGGTGCCCTAAGTTTGTCTAAGCTTATATAAGCTAGAAAACTAGGGTTAGAAAAAAAGGATAGAGGAAGAATGTTAATTCTCCTTGGTTGAAGATGATGATGAAGAAGAAGAAGAAGAAATTTTTGCATGAAGACAGAGCTTCAATGGAGAGAAGCTGGATAGAAGGAAATAGCAGGTACATCTAAATGGTGAGAAGGTGGTTATGTCTTCTTCTATATTTCCTTTGTATTGTCTTGTCTAAATGTAATGGCTTACATAGTATGCAAAGCACATAGTCTTTCATCTTGTAGATCCACAGGTTGTTGTGAGATCTTGTATTGTAGATCCATGAGATCATATTGTATTGTTGATCCATATGAATCTAGTATTGTAGCTCATTGGAGAGCTTGTGGATATAGATAGTATCCATATATTGTAGAGGAGGTTGTCTTCTTGTTTGTAATGGAAAATGTAGTGAGATGGAGGAGAGAATTACTTCTTGGTGCACATATATGGTTGCACATTGGTAGACCCATGTGAGAGGTCTTGTTTATAGATTCACAGAGAGCTTGGTTTCACAAATGGGAGATGCAATAGTTCTGGTATGTGAGATATCTAGTGGTGGTTTGGAGGCACGGTTGTAGTGCACTCATGGAGATCATTTAGAGATATGGAGGAGAGGAGATACTCTTAGAGAGATGCATTGTAATCTTGTATTGAAGATTTGGTTTGTAATCTTGTTATATTATATATATGAGATCTCTATTTTTGTGGACGTAGCCTTCATTGGGTGAACCACGATACATGTTGTGTTATGTGTGTGTACTTTGTTTTGATTTGGATTATTTTAGTTTATACTTCCACCTGGTGTAGATTTTGGGAATTGTTTAGATATGGTGTGCATTATTGGGTTTGTTATTGAATCATAGCACTATTCCGTAGTCCCGAATTCCCAACAACATTTCCAAAGGAGGCTTGACATAAAAAAATCGGGCCCCATTTGCACAATGAATTGAAATTCGATATCGGGGCCAACTTATGGAATTGGCATCTCCCATTGGCATAAGGATCTTGAACCCTTTCCTCTTGTTGTTGAATGACATTGGTCCCATCCACTATTCCAAATTATGATGCCTTGTCTAAACCTACTAATGCAATTACATTGTCATTATTATATTTTCCCTACGGAATACTTAGAGGAGCACTCACCTTTTCACACATTTTCTTGTTCTATTTTTGCACTACTAGTTTTTCCCTATTGTTTAAACTATATAGTATATTCGCACCCATATATATGAATAATTTAGACATTTTTTTTATGAAAAGGATCTTATATTATATTAATTTAATTCAATACGATATAAGATAAATTTCAACAAAAAGTGGATGGTATGAGAGCATGCCCCAAAACCACAAAAAAAGCTAGGCCAAGCCTAGAGTAATGAGAGTCAAACTAGGCCGAGCCTAGGAGAGTAAAAATATATAGGCAACACCTAAAAACATACAAAAAAACACTATCAAGAAGCAACAACAAACATGCCCGAAGCGGGTGGATCATGATCATCCAGCCACCCCGAACCAGAAAGTCCTTGCCAGCATTTGGAAGCTCCCAACCAGTAGCAACTTCTTCCTCCGGGTCCGCTTCCCCACGAGTAGGAATGGCAAGGTTGAGGTGAGGGAATTTTTTTGATGGTGGTGGTGGTGGTGGTGGGTTCCCAACACCATGATGTAAAGTAGTGGCGGTGGAGCCCCACCCATATTGACATGGTGGTAAGCCCAAACCATGCTGGTGAGTTGATGAAGGTGGTAGCAAGCCTTAGCTTTGAGCTAGAGCTAGTAAGTAACTACATTGATACAACGAGCACGGGAGTAACAAGTGTGACTAAAATCACGACACCGATATTGTGTGTCGGCCACCTGTGGTCGAGAAGGCAAAGAGCACTGATAGGAGATGAAGGCACTCAAGAAACATTACATGGGGCTTTCTGGTGGAAACATGGTATGGAGGTGGTCCACCTTCGGGTGCAAACTTGTTGGCCTGAATTTGTATCTATGAAGCACATTGGAGATCACCATGGATTTATTATAAACAAAGAAAGATTGATCAACTGCAGAATTAGCAAAGAAAAAAGCATTTCTTTCTTTCCATATCCAAAATAGAATCTCCCCTCTAAAAACATGCCAAATTTGGGTGAACATAGGCAGAAGCTTGGGATTATCTCCCAAGAGGATATGTTGCCAAGTGAAGTAATGAGGCCATAAAGGAAATAAAAATGAATGGATCAGTTCTGCATTTTGAGCTTTGGGACAAAACTAGAAAACATGTAAAATTGTTTCCAGATGGCCACAAAAAGGACATGTGGGAGTTGGGATCCCAATTTGAACAAGATGAGCCCGATAGGAAGGCCTTGGTGGAGAATACACCAAAGGAAATGAGAAATATTGGGCTCCACACAAAGAGTCCAAATAGTTTCAAATCGCCTACTCCAGGTAGACAGTGGAATGAATTCCCCAACATGTATTTAGTTTATCCACCATGGGAAAATGAGGCGAAACCTAATGATAGCCTTTATTTGATTTATAGTTATAGAATAGGGTATCTACATACCACTTCCAATCCATCCACCATGGGTGAGAGGAATGCACAACAATCTTATGCAACATGTGGTCAGGAACTGAATTGATGACAGTGGTAAAAGTATCATGATCCACGATTAGAAAGTCGAAACAGAGCTTTAAAATCCGGCCAAGAGAACTAGGATTAAACATTTTTACAGAAGAAGTCCTCGATGGTGTGAATTTTGTGTTTGAAGAAGATGAGTGTGGAGATTCTCGGGACCTCTGCTAAACACTTATCTTGAGATTGAAAATCGTAACCACCATAGAGATTGTTGGTTGACAAAAATCCCATTTCAAAAGTTATCCCCCTTCCACAAAAGCCAGGGTTTAACACATTCCCAAGCTTTCCAGATGCTCTTAAGCACAAAGGTGCCAAATTTTTAACAAGAACTGGGGTGATGAGAAGATTGAAAAACCCCAATCCTTTCCACGCAGGGTGGCCATAAGGAGAACCTTCAGCAATACCGTGTCGTATAAGAACTTTCCAAGCTTCTTGGCTAGTAATGCTTCTGATAATCCATTTAGTGCAAAGAGCTTTTCCTTGGCGTTGAATGTGAATAAGGTCGAGACCCCTAGAATTTTGAGGCAAGTAACAAATATCCCAAGCTACCTAGTGAAAACCCTTGCATGTAGAAGCATTAGCCCACAAAAATCTTTGAGCAGTTTTTCTAGCTTTTTAATGGAAGCTTTGGAAGGTACCCAACATGACGAGTAATAAACATGAGTGGCTACAAGAACTTTAGAACAAATTTGAAACTTGTCAACCAAAGATAAAGGCCTAATGATCCAATATTCCAACTTTTTTGCCACTCGTTGAATGACATATTGCCATAGCTCGGTCAGGGAGGCTTGAAAAGCAAAAGGAATACCTAAGAATTTAAAAATCTCACCATGTGTCAGGATTTTCCATTCAAAAGTGGCAAGCCAATCTGGCATGGGAAGGAAAGATTGTCGATAACACTGGGTTTTTTCCATTGAATGGATGAGCCAAGAAGCTAAACAAAAGTATCCAAACATTGCATAGCATTGCGAATGTTGGTTTCATCTTCAATGAGCATAAGAAAGGAATCATCCACAAAATGCCCATTAAGAAGTTGAGAAGTGGGCTCAGCAGGAAGTGAGATTCCTCAAACAAGACCCCATGTGCTTTGGCATGAGCTAACAGATAGCCAAAACCTTCGGCCGCAAGCACATATAGTGCAGGGGCAAGAGGGCAGCCTTGCCGAATAGAATGAAAAATCCCAAAAGGCTTTGAGTTGAGGCCATTAATAGATATTTGAGCGAAGCATATGTAAAAATCATATTGACAGATTGAATAAAAATGGGACCAAAGCCAAGGGCTTGGAGCATGGTGAGTATGAATGGCCATTCAATCCGATCATAAGCCTTCTCAAAATCAATTTTGATAAACATGACAACCTGATTAGACCTGTGAGCCCATTCCATGCCTTCCCACACCGCAATGATGTTATCCAGGATGTATCGACCCTATATAAATCATGTTTGTTCTGGCTGAATAACAACTGGAAAAATATTACGTAATCACAGAGCTAACACTTTGGCAATGATTTTATAGGAAACATTCAATAGTGTGATCGGATGCCAACAAGTAATTTTCTCAGGGTCTCCTTGTTTAGGGATGAATTTGATGTTTCCCTTATTAATGTGTGGCCCTAAGGATTGTTTTTAAAAACCTTCAAGATAAACTTGAAACAGGTCTTGTCCGACCGAATCCCAAAGGGCTTTATAGAATTCACAAGGGAACCCATCATGCAACCCGACACTTTATCATTAGCCATTTGCATGGTGGCTTCATGGAGGTATTCAATGGTGAGAATTCTCTTGCAGATCACCTTCGAGCCTCCGTAGTGCCCACTTTTTCTAACCTCTATGATCTGCTGAATTCTTAAACCACAGTTGTGGATTTTGGATATGTCGGTTTGTCTTCATGAACATGTATGGTGATTTGGAGCGCGTAGTGCTAATTTAACTAAATTAGTAGGTTGACACCTTTTATTTGATATTGGGGACACTAACACTTTGCTATGTGATTTGGGTCAAACCGATACATGTTGGATAATTAGTTTAGTCACATACCTTTATTTTTGTAACGTATTCGTTTTCTTGTGAGGATACATGATGACATGGTGATATGACATGATATGTATTGTAATACCTAACATATGACGAATTGTGTGAGATTGTGCATTCCACATTGATGATGGTGATATCATTAATTTACATGTTTGAATCTATTCTCTTAGTGAGCAGCTAGTTTACTCTTGTATTGAACGAGATGTGGTTAATGTGTGCAATGAGGTGTGCGGTGACACGGTCATAGGAGAACGTGGGATTCGGACTAGCTACACAATCTTGCACAAGCAGCCCACGGGCTGAGTCCTAGCCATGTTCTTGTGTGAAGCCTTAGTATAGGTGATTATTATTTTGGGCACTATGAGTGACCCCAATGTATGTAATGTATTGTGCTTTGAATTATTAATTTTGGTTAGGGTAGTTGGTTATGATGTAAACTTGTTTTGGGAGTTAATAACTCCTCTTTCTTTAAATTGTTGATTATGTTTAATGTGTCACTTAAGCACAAGGGTTTAGGGTCACATGTGAGACCCTTGGGTGGTCCCCACACCCTCTACCCTTGTGCCAAAAATGCAAAACCCGAAATTAGGGTATTTTGGGCATTTTTGGGGGTCCCTTTATAGCTTGGGAGTTCCCCCAACACAAAAATGAGCCCTTGGACCCTACCTAATGGGTAGGGGGGCTTATTTTCAAGGCTTGAGGGAGTTTTCCCTCCTTTTTACCACTTGTTTGGTCACATCCATGTAAGGGATGTGGATTTGAGTGTTTATTAAAAGTTGCTCTTATTTTGTCTTGCTAACATTTTAGGGAATTTGGGAGAAGAGGGCAAAAAGATAATTTCACCCTTTCTCTCTTTTGTTTTGGCATCTTTGACCTTGTTGAGGGAGAGGGGTGACACATGTCACCCCCTCATTTGTGAGGATGTTTGCTTTCTCCTCTTCAAATTCCCATCCATGGGAATAGGGAGGGACTTTTTTTTGGTTGGTTCTTCTTTTTGGAGCTTGAGGATTTCTTGAGGAAGAAAGTTGCAAAATCTTGTTTTGGAGAGCTATTAGAGGTAACCTCTTGAGCTCATTTATGTGGTATGTTCCTTTACTAAATCTTAGCTTGCTCATAGTTGATTTATTGGTTTAGTTGCTTGTATGGTTTGTTGCTTGAGTATATTCGTGTTTTGTTTTACTCCATCCATCATATGGTTTGATGGATGTTTGAGTTATTTGGGGGAAAGAGAGAGGGATTTTCCCTCTCAAACCTCATGGCTTGATGGGCAAGCCATGTCGGTTTCTTTACTCCCCTCATATGGTTTGAGGTGGGTAAGGGGTTCATTTGGTTTGAACCCCTTTCCCATTCTTGGAGAGGAAACCCAAGGGGTTTGAAAATCCTCCCAAGAAGGATTTTGGTGAATGGATGGAGTAATAAGGAGGATCTTGTTGACTTCAAAGAAATAAGGTGGAGAAGGAAGTTTGATGTGTGCATTCTTTTGTAGATCACACCTTATGTCACTTTTCGGGTATCTCATCTACTCTTCCCCAAATTTAGAGGATGAATATGGTTTCTCCTCTTTCTTTTATTGCTCAATGTTGTGTTTTTCCTTCGTGCATGGTTTGGTCTTGTTTGTGAGTGTATTGTGGTGTTTGTCTCCCTAAAGATCTTGTGCTCAAAGTTGTGGAAGCTAGCTCTCTCTCCCATGGGCTTGGGGGAGGCTAGCATGTCTTCCAACCTTGGAAAGGCATGTAATGATGCCTGAAGGTTGGGAGGTTAAACAAGCCTCGTTCTCCTAAAGTTGAATCCTTGTAAAGCATTCGAAGTTGGAGCCTTGTCCTTGAGGTGTGCTAGAGTATCTTTGGTGGCATGGTCCTTTATGACTCTCTTCTTGTCTTGGAAATTTCCTCTTGAGATTGGAAATTCACATGTAATCTTGAGTAACATATGTTGTTGTGACATTACTTCATTCTTGGAAAGAGAACTTGAATGTTTGGACTCTTATGTAATTTAAACATTTTGGAATCATGGTGTGAATGTGATCTCAAGCTCCTTGAAAAACAATGTGGTTACAAGAATGATCCATTTAATAGGAAATTGATGGAAACCTTTTTGGAAAGAAAGTTTGTTTATTAAAACTATGTTTTCTATAAGAATAAAAATAAGATAAAATGGGATATTAAGATTTCTATGGGAAAATGTGTCATTTCTTTGATTAGAAACTTGTAGTGCTTCGTTAGTTACTGTATTTGGAAGGAATATTTATGTACAATGAGAAGTTTGTAGTTGAGAAAGGATACTTCTTAGTATTACAATTTTTTTATAAAATGAAGGGTGCAAGAAAACCAGATTTAGACTTATTTCTATCCTCTTACAAATTGCAGGAAATTAATTGTTACTTTCAGTAAAAGTAGTTTACTCTTTTCCATGAGAATCTTAAAGTCTAGACTTTGTTAAGAAGCTAAAATTTGAGAACGTATTCCTTCTTGCATAATTTCGAGTTACCTTCTAAGTCTCCTCTTAGTTGTATCATTTTGGCTACAATCCGTCTTAACGTTTAATCAAGAAACTCATCTTAATATGGATATTTATTGGAATGGTCCTCTTTAACATTGTTTGTGGAATAGTTAGTTATATTAATATATATATAATAATAAAAAATTTCTTATTGTGAGCATGTGGAAATAACTATTGAATATCAAATAGCATTAGCTAAATTTTATCTATGGTTCTGCAACTTGGATGATTAAGTTTTCGTGTGTTGTATATATAGGTTGTCATTATATATTTTGGTATGACCATGTGATGCTCCTGCAGTAAATATATGTATATAGATTAATATATTATATATTATATATCATAATATATTATATATTATATATTATATATCATAATATATAATATATATTATATGTTTTGCATATCTATATATCATATATGATATATAAGTTTCAACAAACAAAATCAATAATTAAATAGCATATATATATATACACACACACAATATTTTGTATTTTTTTAAAGCGAAATAAAAATAAAAATAAAAACGTTTTATTAATATACGAGTGTTAATAAACAAAAATAATAATAATAATAACAATGGGGGGGGGGGTGGGGGTTCGGCCCCCCCCACCCCGCATTTGCACAGATCCATGTAGGGCAAAGGCGCGCGCCCCCACCCCACCACACGCCCACGCCAGCCGCTGCGGCACCCCTTCTCCCGTAGCTGCGCCACCCCCCGCCGCCCTAACCACCGGCTACCCTGTTCCGCCCCCTCTCGGCGGTCCCCCACACTCCCATGCTGCCCTCTCCCACTCGGTCCTCGGATCCGCCGCCGCCGTTTGAGCCGTTGTCCCAACACCGCACAACACCACCTCCGCCCCACCGTCTCTTCACGTCGCCTCCTTCAAATTCGCCCTCTTCCAAAGCCACCAAACATACATATTTAAATATATTATTCAATGGAGAAAGCCAAGGTAATTAACAAACCTCCATAGCTCTCTCACCTGCACACACACAAAAAAAAAAGACAAAATGGAAATCAAATGAAAAGGGAGAGAAAGGGAATAAGAAAGAAAGAGGTAATGAAAGTTTAGGGCAAAACTTAGATCTAAGGCTGAGATCCTTTTGATCCTAGGGTCAAAAATTAACCCTACATCCTTGAGTCATGGGTAGTTTTAATGGGAATGGGAATGGGAAATAAAATATTAGGTTGTGTGTGTGTGGATAATTTAAATAAAAAGGGGGAAAACTGATTAAATTTTGGTAAAGGGGTTGGTATCTTCCTAGGGTGTTCCTAGTGGTCTTCATGGAGATCAAATAAATAAATTTGGTTGGGGATAGTGGTTGAGCATTTAAGTAAAATGATTTAGTTAAATTAATTAATATCGGGAAATGTAATTGTATTGTTAGGCATTCACTTTCAAAAAAAAAAATCACCCTAAATTTTAGTGTGTTTTGGTCTGTTTTCCGGTGACCTGTGGTTGGGCATGCATAATGACCTCTAATAATTTGTGCAACACAACACCCAAACATTGCTCAAGAGCAACTTGGCGAGCTGCAAAGGGTTGTTGAGCTTGGAACACGAGCTTGTAATAACACACAAAGGCTTACAACATTAGTTGAGGTGCGTAATTCGAGCTCAGGAATCCATGATAGCCTGAATGTGCTAGGAAGGTTTTCTAGATCGAGAGAGAAAAAAATTCTTTCGAAACATGATCTCTAATTTTGAGTTAGTGCATCGAGCTCGGAGCTATGCGCCTCGGCATTGTAATCATCCGCAATTTAGATTTGTTGTTGAAGTGTTACAACTTGAAGTTGTAGAGTTTTAGAGAAAGGATCACCTTAGAGTACCACCACTACTCGGTGAAACCCGAGGTGTTAGTGGAGTATGAGCGGCGCCGAATTATTTCCAGCTATCGGCCATAGATTCTAAGAAATCTTGTTGTCCGAGTCAGCGCATCTTCCCACCACTGAATCCAATTGGCTTGCATAGGTGGATGATACCACTAACAATGACTGGGTCGTGGAATTAAATTCCAAACACGCTTGATATGATTGACGGTGGGGCCATGTTGCATCAAGGAAGTATTAAGAAATAATTGGCCTTTATGACAAAAGGGGCGTGCATCATGCCAATTGATATGAAATCGTATTGGAGAATGATCCGAAAGGACAAAGTTAGGCATGACCTCCACTGGCATAGAATAAATGTTATCAAACTCAAAATAATCTTGAGCTGACAGCATGGCCCTGTCAAGTCATTTAAGAACATGATTTTTCCCTCCACGTAGATTGGTCCACGTATACCAAGCTTCAGAGGTGGGAAAGCGAGATGCATTAGGATAAAAAAATCCAAATTTATTACACATGAAATACCATGCTTCCCTTTCGTCGGTGTCCACCTCATTGGAAAGTGGCCACATTTATCATTAGGTGACTCAACCATATTAAAATATCCACTTATTACCCAGTAAGCATCGGGAATAGAGTTGGCGATCCACCACCACAGATCGGCCCTTTTGGCCACATTGTTCGAGGCGTAAATATTGAAAGAGGGTTTGAAACTGAAACACGAGGATCATGAGGGATGATGTAGAAATCAATGGACGTGTGAGCGAAAGTGTGAAGAGATCTCAAGAGGAGCGAGCATCAACCGAATGTGCATGCAAAGATTTGAAACACGGGCATAACCTCATTACAATCCACAAAATATCTCTATCTCATAGATCCAAATGGGTGTACATATAGGAAGTACTGAGTAACCCCCAGTGTTGCAATCATGACAACTCAAGTGGAGAAGGGAGTTACATTCCTAAAATATAAGGGTAACTCTCTAATGACGCATATGATGCATTTACGCATAAGAGAATCTCATAATGACCCCTAAATGACACATGGACCTACGATCTCACCTAAGTGAGATGACTCACCTAATGATGTGGAAAATAACACACACCAACACCCCCTTCATCGTAACTTAGGATGAGGTGGAAAGTCAGAAACGAGAAATGGGTCTCGACACAAAGCCTACTTGAGGTACCCATGCACAAAAAGAAGTCCCAAGTAGTGAAGGAAAACCCAGTGGGAAAAACATCCACCATAAGAGAACAAAACACTCTCTAATCTAAGAAATATGCCAAAGATGGGTCCTGGCCATAGACTAGCCTGAAAAGGTACCCATGTACAAAAGGAAATCTCTCATAAAGATGAAGAAGAGAGAAGAAGAGGGAGACAAGAGGGATGTAGAAGATGCCATGGATGGATCTTAACTCTACAACTCTAAGAAGTCTCCCAGAAGAATTTGATGACGATATCCTCTGCCTCTGGCCTGAAGAAGAGCCATCCGCACCGAACTATGTGCTTGCCCTTAAGAAGGACATAAATGATGTGCTGGAAGTCTTCCCACTCCGTGAAGGAAACTAAAGGCAACAACACGAATAACTCTGAGTTTGGTCCACGAAAGTGTGATATAGGTCTAGCAAGGGAGTGCCAAGGAACCAAAGATAATGCCATGTGTGTAGAACTATCAAAGTGAAGAAGGGGAACACCTGTAGAAAGGATGTCAACTGATGTGAAGGCAACAAAACATCCCCCACAACAGAAAATGGATCCACAAGCAAGGGTGGATCAATGAAGGTCTTTGGAAAAGTGGAAGTGGTAAGAGTCCCAGAAGGGGCACTCCCAACAATGGAGATGATGAAATCCTCTAAAATACATGTAGATGGATGAGGAACCTATAGTACATCACAAGTGTACTCTACGAAAAGATGACTAAGGTCAGGAAGATACTCGTCCCAATGAGGGGGCTCAACAAATAGAAGAGTGATGTCAGATAGGTATGAGTCATCCAATGAAGGTAGAGGAGTGAAAGGGGCCTCACACACTAAAAGTGGAAAGGAGGCGGGTGTGATGACATTGTATAAGACTAAATAGGAGATTGCTCAATATATGATGAGATGTGGGATGTGTCAACACTCTCTAGAATAGTGAGAGGAGGAGAAGAGTCCTCTATAGTACTCTTGACATCAGAACTAGGTGCACAATCCTCATCATCAAAAGTAGAACCAAACGAGTCTATGTTAGTGGAACTATCATCACACAAAGAAATAGAGGAGACAACTGAATCAACAACAACAATGACGACGGTAGTATGTGAAGGGTCTCCATAGAGGGAATGAAGAATGCTCCAGACATGGTGGGGTGGATCTGAGTCTGCCACGTGAAACCAAAGAGATCTAGAGACATGCATCATCATGTGACCAAAAACATGGTTCAAGTGTCGAGAAAGTCCTCAAGACAATGATGATTAGTGGGTGGGAACTGGCCCAAATAAGAAGGGTAAAAGACCTCGTGAGTGAATTAACATTCCATGGAAGCACACCATGCTTTGAATAGTTCTCTCTCCCAATTAGAGGTGATGGAGGCAGTAAGCGATCCTATGATGCTCAAGTCCGGAAAGATAACTCTCATGATGAAGAATCAAAAGTGCAAGGTGCAAAAAGGCAAGACGTCGGACTCAATCGATAATACATCTATGTGTGGTACAAAACATAAGAGTACTAGTGAACCCCCAAAATACGGCACTTTATAAAGTAGTGCATTTACAAAAGCGATAATGTCATCACGTAATGTGCTAAAAATAATGTAACTTTGACTAAAGAAGCACTCAAAACCGAGCAACATAAGTCAAATGTTATAGCAAGAAAACAATTCCACTTGGTGATGGAAAATGCCAATACACTTTGCAAAACCGATTAAAAAAGTGTCTAAAATGGGTGCAAAGTGTGTCATGTGTGGGTATTCATTGGAAATTGAATCAAATTTTAGGCGGTGTTTGTTTTTCTTGAGGGGGAATTAGCCTCCTGCCAATCCCAAACCTCACCCTCCATCTTGAAACATGAATGAAGGACATTAAATACAAGCAAAATAGGTCCCAAAAAATATTACAATGCAAGCATGAATGTTTGTATCCTTAAAACATCAAAAACCGGATTGTTTTAACCATCAAACAAGTCTAAAAGGGATGCATCTAGGCGAGGTGTCAAGCCATGGATGTACCCAGTGGAAGTTACCTCTTTTGGTGGTGGGAGGTGGTTGAAGCGAGTTGGGTGGCGAAGGGACTCACCGAGTCAATGAGCGAGTTGGTTTGTCCATGCCGAAGCTGGTGGAAGGTCCACGTGGTGTAAGGAGTTCAGCTCAAATCTGGTTGAACATCTAGGAGTGAAAGCTGTCGATGCCGAATGATCTAGCCAGGTTGTCGGTGTGAAGCGTTGAGTTCGAGCTAGATACCAAAGGGCCGGCATGGAAAGTGTGACAAGTCGATTTGGAACACACACACACGGAGAAGGAGACATCACGGGAAACAAAGCACACAAATATGGCGAGAACCCTAAAGTAGAGCACAAAGATAGTGCGGTGAACCGAGAGAGCACGGGCCAGAGGCGTAGGGCAACACGCGAACTAGTGGACATAGAGAACCAATGGTGAATATGGAAAAGAAAAGGTCAAAGAGGCTCGAATAGGGTCACAACAGACCAAGATGGAAGTCAGCGAACCAGAGGTTGCCGAAGCAAGGCACAAGACCACGGCGGGGGTTCGTACATGAGCCAAAAAGACAAAGTGAGTAAGCCTCAACCAAACCAGCATGCGGAAGCACCAACACGGGAACTCGAGTGGTAGATGTAGGGGTTACCACGAGTGTAGGTCTCCTGGAGCAATGAAAACCCCAAATGGTAAATCGAATGCAAGGTGAAGCTCGAGCGAAGTGAAGAGCGAGTGGTCCAAGTCCAAGCGTAGCGAGTCGAGAGAACCACGAGATAGAGACAAGCGAATGGTAGGGTGCTGAGCGACGAGTAGACAGAGACCAACTTGGTTCCCAGTTCGGTGAGCTGGGGCTAAGTTGGGTGAAAGAAGGCCTCTCACCACTATAAACCCAATAAAACCAGCACTAAGAGCTCAGATCTGAAACTGTGAAACTCTGAAACATGCATGCAAATGCGAGAACCCAGGAAAACCGAGAAAATGTTGACCACTAAAAAAATCAAACATGACCAACGAACCACGAATAAACCCGAAGAGAGGTATAAACACCCGAAATCAATGTAAGAAGAGCACGGTCAAAATAACCATTACAACACATGCAATGAGAATCTAAATATCACACTAAAATGGAAAAAGGACGAGCAATCTTGAAGAGTGCATGGATCCACAAGAGGTCCGCTCGATACCATGAAAGAGGGTTTGAAACCCGAAACATGAGGATCACGAGGGATGACGCACATCAACGGACGTGCGAACAACAACATAAAGAGATCTCAAGAGAAGAGCATCAACCGAATGTGCATGCAAAGATTTGAAACATGGGCATAACCTCATTACAATCCACAAAATCTCTCTATCTCATAGATCCAAAGGGGTGTACATATAGGAGGTGTTGAGTAACCCCCAATGCTACAATCATGACAACTCAAGTGGAGAGGGGAGTTACATTCCTAGAATAGAAGTGTAACTCCCTAATGATGCATATGATGCATTGACGCGTAAGAGAATCTCATAATGACCCCTAAATGACACGTGGACCTACGATCTCACCTAAGTGAGATGACTCACCTAATGATGTGGAAAATAACACACACCAACACCCCCTTTCATCATAACTTAGGATGAGGTGGCAAGTCAAAAATGAGAAATGGGTCCCGACACAAAGCTTGATGAGGTACCCATGCACAAAAATAAGTCCCAAGCAGTGAAGGAAAACCCAGTGGGAAAAACATCCACCATAAGAGAACAAAACACTCTCTAATCTAAGAAAGATGCCAAAGATGGGTCTTGGCCATAGACTAGCCTGAAAAGGTACCCATGTACAAAAGGGAAATCTCTCGGAAAGATGAAGAAGAGAGAAGAAGAGGGAGATGAGAGGGATGTAGAAGATGCCATGGACGGATATGAACTCTACAACTCTAAGAAGTCTCCCGAGGAAGAATGTTGCATTACCGAAATATTGTTCATAGTGTGAACACTTAGGAGTGGTTTGGGTTATTTGGTAGTAATAGTTTTTAATATTTATAAAATAATATATGAGTGTGCACAATTAGTTGTCATGCACAACTCATAGAGATAGAAATGTGTGAGAATATCTTGGGATTGAGAGTAAGACTAGGGAATAAAGGAGAGATATGGGGATAAAATGATAAGACTTGACTCCATGATTTTAGGAGCAAACAATTGTATAAAATTCCCTCTCATATTCAATAGAAATTGCTCCATTCTATTTACATTTGGTTTCTATCTTCTGTAGTTTTCATTTCATGTGTTGATTTTAATTAATTATTGCTTAATTTATTTATGCAAATCTAGAGATTTATCATCAATGTCGATGACGAGATCCTCTCGCCTCTGGGTGAAGAAAATCCATCTGCACTAAAATGTGTGCCTACCCTTAGGAAGGACATAAATGATGTGATGGAAGTCTTCCCACTCCACGAAGGAAGCCAAGGTAAGCGGCACGAAGAACTCGAGTCTAGTCCACGAAAGTGTGACATAGGTCCCGAGAGATGAGTAATAAATCCTCTGAATCAACTTTTTGTGATTGGCGTACTCAATGTTGTACTCCTCTTAGGTAGAATCAATGCTACGTGCGGGATATGGTCTCGAGAGATGCGAGAAGGGCTTTAGGGCCTTTTGGAAGGCCTTTGTGAAATGTTTGGCAAGAGTAATGACAGGAGTCTTGGATGGGAACCTTGTAAACACGGTTTGTTTAGTCCATGAGAATTGATGCCATGAGGGTGTCTTTGGAGTACATTAGTGATGGAGGTAGCTAAGTTAGCGGCGATAATTGGTTCTTTAGTAGCAATCGTTGGCTCTTTAGCATGCACGTTATGCGGTTGTTCCTTAACAATGGTTCTCGGTGGCCATTAGAGCCAGAGGCCTTGGATTGTTGGGCTTTGCTCTTATTGCGCCGGCCTCAGCAACTTGCCAACCTTCCTCCTACGGGGTTTGATTGGTTCAGGAGCTGCTTTGGCCACAGGGCGGTTTCGGGGCACATAGAGAGGACAATCTTTGATCTTGTGATTGGAAGCTTGGAAACGAAAGCATGTGTTAGGAAGATTGATATACATGACCCGTTGAGAGTAGCGTTTGTCTCCCATCTGGATATCCACAAATTCCTTAAGGTCTTGAGAGAGATCAATCTCAACATAGACTCGCTTCTGTGGGCGAGCATGGTAAAACCTTCGGCGAGAGAAGCGACAATTTGTGACAAAAAAGGCACACATGGAAAAGGAAGGCTAGGGAATTTAACTTCAGACATACACACTTTAAGGGTGGTATATTCAGATACCACAAAGTCCTTGTGTCATGGGGTTAGTACAAGCAACGAGTTGCGAACATACCAAGTGGCTTGCTTAGCCAGAATATTGGGTGCATTAACAAGGTCGAAAAAGCGAAGAGAAAGAAACCCTTGGTCATGTTTTGAACACTTTCTAGTCTGACTCCATGAGGGGTCCAAATGGTGTTCACCCAAGATTTGAGCATGCTTTTAGAGGGGATGCGGCCCATGAAATACCCAATGAGACAAAATTGCTCTAACCATTGACATGCAACATTAAATTTAGGAATGGGCAAAACCACATCAGGAGGAGAAATATTACCTCGTGGAATACTTTCGGAACGAACTTCCTGGGTCATTTCGCCAGCGGTGCCATTGCTCAAATCTCCACTATCTCCAGCCACGGTTAATGAAACAACAGCGAGAATGGACGATGGCGAGGACATTACATAGGGACGCCAACGTGGCAGGGAAACCCTATGAGAAACTATAGCAATAAATTCTTGTAGAGCCCGAAAAGGTCGTGGTATGGCGGTGTAATTTGTAAAAACCTTTAAAAATTGACTCGAGTTTTTTGCCAAAGTTGCAGAGCATTTTGCCTCCACACTTGAAGAAAATATAAATATCAATATAGAGGTATTTTAATTTAGACATCTTTGACAATTGTTTGTGAATAATTTAGACATTCTTTTTTAATTGAATGATAAATATTTTGATCCTTCAAAAACTTTTAGCATCCTTTGGTATTAGATGCACAAATAGTCAACCTTCTTTAGGTTAGTGCTAAGGATTGGGAGGTGTCTATTCTTTTGAATTTGCCTAGGACTTAAACCCAACCTCATCACTTTTTGGTATCTTATGAGATTTGTACCTTAGTCGATAGCGTAACACATGTATCATACCATCATACACACCAATTAAACTACCATTTTGATAATTGAGACATTTTTGACTTAATTCACTTATGTAATTTATGAATAGAATGAGGATTATTACGCCGGAGGCGTGGTTTATCTGCAGTAGACCCTTCACGGACGACGCTCTGGAGCTTAACATCCTTGTCATCCTTTCTCCTCCTGTTTGTGTTGCCTGTCACAGTTTCGTCCTGTTTTGCATGTTGCAGTGACATCCTAGCACCTGTCATGGCATGCAGTCTTTGCCGTTTCCAGATTTGGTCTTTTGGAGCCACATTTATCACCAGATCGCGGATGCCACACACAGAGGTCCAGATAATTGCTGCGCTGTCTTTCTCCAACAAAGTCCTGCTCAAAGAAATCACGCTATAATTTTAGGTATTATGCCTTCCAAATTTAAGCTTGCATATATTTATTTCTTCCTGAAACCCTGCAATATTATTGCAGTGGAATATTTCGTTTATGACATCTGGGTATTTATTTCTTGATTTCCATACTTATTCACCCATTTAGCAAAGTCCGGGTCTAAATAGACATTTACTGTCTGGAAACAAGGTCTTCTACTGTTAGGGTTTAAGACAAATGCCTTACAAGTTCTAGAGTCTGGGTTTTATCAGGTATACTTGTCCCCAAATTCACGCTCAGCAAGGTTTTTCTTCGTCACATTCAGGGGAATCGTAGAGATAGTTGGGGTGTTAATAGAATGAAATAGGTTACTCGAATGTTACAAGTCACATGCGGTTATTTAGTGGCCATCACGAGGTGTTTTATAAAATGTCTGGGTTCTGTTTTAATCTTACTTTGGTTCCTGTTTGCATGTCTGGTGGTGCCCTGAGATAAGCGGCTACATGTTAGTTTCCCACAAAACAAAAAATGCATGGTCTCGCTGTTTCCCAGCTGTCGTATCAAAAATGTGGCATCTTATATGATGCATGGCATGTGTTTCAGAAAATTCCACGGAGAAATATAGTTTTATGGAATTCAATGATTACAGGTTACGACCAACATGGGTTTAGCAAAGATGTTGTTGAATTATTTGGAGAAATGCTACGCACAGGAATGAAGCAAAATATAGTTACTTTTCTTGGTGTACTCTCTGCATGAATGCTGGTAGTCAGGGTTGAAGCCAAATGGTGTAACTTCTATTAAAATCCCACTTAACTGCCTTTAGAATATCTGAATCCCGACACAAAACTTGGCATAGCCATTCACTCAGTGTTTGTTTTGTTTTCCTAGGCTAATTTTAGGTATGTTACATTTTCCTATGTTCAAAACTGCTATTTGTTGAGGGCTTAATTTTCTCTTGACTCTTCAGCTCGTTGATTGGGTCATGTTTTTCCATCACCATTACAATTGTGTTGAGGTAATATGAAAAGCACTTTCACTAACCCAACTGGGGAGAGAGACTACGAAAATCTTGGTTATATGTTTGATGAAATCCCTACATGAACAGAATTTTTAAGGGATTGAGACATTCAAAACATTTAGGGGGTTTTCCAAAGGAAGCTGACTCATATTTTCCTTCCACGTAACCTGTTGCATTAGTTATAGATTTCCAATGTTTATACAGATCTTAACTTACTCCTTTATATTACATATGGAAGGATTAGTTGCACCCCTAACTCCTTATCCTATGATCTCCACTCCATTATTTAATCACTGTTCCTACTCTTGACCATCCTTGTGCTCTACCATCGCCCATAAATTTTGCCAAGGTAAATTTATTGTGTCTACTTCCCTTTAATTAGTGTGTTTCATTAATTCGATTCATTATTTCCACATCATGAACTGGGTTTATCATCTGAAACACCAAAATAGCATGAGAATAATGTAAAATATGAATACAATTACAGTACTTTCAATTTAAATACTGAAAGTGGAATTAATTTTCGCATCAATTAAAAAAAAAACACATTTTTCCTATTACACTATCGCTTGTGAATTACATAGAAGACTAAAACGTTTAATAATATCATAGCTCATATATACAAAAAAATGATTGAATAATATAGGTGAGAAACTACACAACAATTACCCAGGTCCTCATTGGTAAATAGACATTAAGGTAAGCAAGAAAAAATTCTTTAAATGTATCATCTTATTTCTCAATATATATTACAAATCTGGCGGCATTACAAACACCATTTTTAACGTTGACTCTTCTTTGGCATAGAAATTTCATGGGGCAAGTCATTATAATTCTGCCATCATCATTTTAAATAATCTCTATCAGTCCTTCCATTTTCCTAACACCCATATCCTCAATCAATAAAAGCGCAATTCTGTCATTGCTAAACTGAGTAGGCTTCATCCGAGGAGGCCACAATCTTATAAAAAAGCAACAAGGACCACATTCTAGACTTCAGGATTTTCTTTGTTTACTACAAAAGATTTTAATAAACAATATCAAGTTACAGCTCATAAAACGTGCATCTTATTTACATGACCACATGCTACTCCTACCATACGTACCCTGCAACTCATGGATTTGACCCCCTGGACTAAACTGCATATTTTCCAATATATATTACAAATCAAGTGGCATCCACATATGTTGGAATTAGTTTTGTAGTGACAATTTAGGGACCATAACATCAGGTAAATTCAGTGTTTACCATCAGGTGAATGGTGGTTATGTGCTATGAAACTATAGCTTTGTTTTCCTGTTACACCTGCAACTAAAACTATATAAATGAAGTGAAAAAACCTTTCCAGATACCTAGATTTTTCTGTAATTGTTGTTCTTGAATGCACTTTCAGGCTTTCAATAGAAATGTTTCTGTCTAGCTGCCATCTAATGAAATGCCATGTTAATTGCTGCAAATACCACCAAATCCGTTCCCATGAAAATTTACCTCAAACCCATCTCCACAGAGAAGATATCAATCAGACCAAAACTTGACCCAACAAGAATTCTAATTATAATCGAGATTAGGAATTTAAATTGGTTTGATGCCAAGTAACACCAGTGGTTCTCGACCAAGGATTGTATCCTACCAATGAAACCTGAGGTGATTGTGTGGATGTGTTTGCTTGGTAGTTGAAGAACACAAAAAACATATGCGGTCATTAGTGAGTTGCCTGTGTATTTTGCTTTTGTCTTAGTGGCTATTGGAGAGATGCAGAGACTATTGGGATACTACTATTTTAAAACTTTCTCCCATGAATGAAAAAATTCATTTGACACCAACAAACTGTAAACATTGTGATCAGCAGCGATCAAGGAGCTGGAGCTAATCTTTTTAGTTAATAAAAACTAGGACCACCCACAAGCTTTTGCATAAATTGAAAGCATATACAAGGCATGCCAATTGTTTGACATAATGCCATGGAGCATACCCTGATGATGCAAGATTTTTTTTTGTAAATAGCATGTAGCCATACAGGGTCGGTGAATGAAGGTTGTGAATACTTTGAAGGCATGAATTAATCAATATGTTTGCATGATTGAAATTCAAGGCCGTGCCGGCTATGTAGAGGAAGCTGTAAACTGTATCATCAACGTGCCAATGAAACCTGAGGTGATTGTATCGATGTGTTTTCTTGGTAGTTGAAGAACACAAAAAAACATATGCGGCCATTATTATTTACAGCAACTGTTCTTTTTCAGTTGGATAATGAAAAAGTTGCAACTTATCTTATCCTGTCAGACATCTATGTAGAGGTGTGCATGTGAGGTGAGGTTGTAAATGATAGACGATTGATGAAGGACAAATAAAAGGTCATAAAAAAGGTGCATGTTCTTTGTGTAGGTGAGATTTCACAGCCACAGCTACAAGAGACGTATGTAGAGTTGAATAAAATGTCTTGGGTGATGAAGGTTGCAGGATATTTATAGGATTCATAACCCGTACTGAGTTAACGAGAAAGTATATTGAGTTAATGGGAAAGTACAAGTATTCCTTTGCCATCTGAATGTTACCAAACATCTGCAAACATGAAGTCTATTCTTGGATTTAGTAAAACTGTTGTTAATTTAACATGCATACTGGGTGGGTAAAAAGTGAATTATAGGCTGGTATTATTGGTATTTTGCAAGAAAATGATAAACAACCTGTTTAGTTTTCAGCTATGCTGATTTCGGTGGATATTGTATCGTTGTATTGTATTTATAACCACTTGGTCGAGCACATTAAAATTTTCTGAATTTGTTTGTTTTTTTAATTATTTGTTTATAAAGACACGCTTTCAATTTTTTTAATAATAAACTTAGCTTATTATCATGTGGTTTTAAACTATGAGTGGTAGCGGAAGCTGGTTGTTATTTTTTAAAATAGTTGTTAATTATCTACTATAAGATATTGAAATATCTATGATTTGTTTGATGTGATGACATTGTATATCCAAATACGAAAACACAGATTTGCATTGTTTATAGGAATCTTTTTTTTTCTGAAGCTAGCCATTTGTTTTAGATAAATATCTTCATACTCACTACTCTGTCCCCATACAATTCAAAAAAAAATCAACCAATCCTTTATCAGCAAAAAAAAATATATGTGGACCACATGTTAATCGACAGCAGTTGTTAATGACTACCAAATCTTAGATGCGCTTAAAATCTTTCAGTCAGCTCCTTTCATGTTCTTCACCAAACTTTGGATTTGCAATTTCATCTTTCGTCTTTAACATTTACAATTCCACTTAAGCCACCATTATTCTCTGCGCAGTTGTGAGATGCGTTTCTCGGGAAGCCTTTCCTATGCTTTATATTTGAGCTCCATTGCATATTGTGAAACCTCTTCTACCTCACTGTATTCGTATATATCTATGTGTTTTTTTGCATTATTCTAAGATTTAGGAACCTTAACAACTCAAGGCATCACCTAATCTTGTTTCTAAACTTCCACTTAATTACTATTGACACCCTCACATAACTAGATCCTAAGCTTCAAACCAGTTGAAAATTATAGTGTTGTCAACAAAATGTTCCTACTACACACAATTTCTTTGCGAGTTATCACAACCTAATTCCTTTCATAACAATATGCTTTGAAAAAAATTTAAGAACCCGACGAACTTATCTTATGAATTATCGTAGTTTAATTCCTTTTTTCAAAAAAAAAGGTTGTAATATAGTATTTGCAAATTGTTCCTAGGACCAATACGACATCTTTGGTACAAGTTATTCTACCGTCAAATTTCCCTTGGGGACATAGTTACACTACCTTTTCAAAATTATATTTTCAGTTTAGTTATATATCTATTACTCTATTCAAATACCATTAATTCAATTCCCTACTTAGATAGCATTTCTAAAAACCAGATATAGTTGTGGTCAACTTATTATTCTATTAAAAACAGCTTTGTCTTTACTCCCAAACCAATCTGCACCTAACATTAACATTCTTTCCAATCCGTATGCAGGAACTCTAAAGATGCCGAACAATTTCAGCACCATATCGACACGGATTAACTATAGTTGTACCCACATACAACACTTGTTATCAGAATGCATAGAAGACCACTGCAAAGGGGGTACCCTTGTAGACAAAGAAACAATCTAGGCAATGCAACTCACACAGGGAAAATTACAGCAGGCACAACAATCACTATAACAAGCAGCCATTGCAAGCGAGGATACCATACAAATCCTCACGAAACAATTCTACATGCAATACTATAACTCCCACACCTAAAACCATTGCAAGCAAGGATACCATACAAATCCTCACGGAACAATTCTACATGAAATACTATAACTCCCACACCTAAAAAACTATCAATCACCGACAATTTTGTAAAATGACAAAATACACATACAAAACGTAATGCATTTGTATCAACTACATAGCTCACTGTATTTGAAATACACAGTCTTTTTTGCAGTCTTCGGGAGTTGTGTCATACAACAACCATCTTTTGTATGATAATAATAATCATGAAAGCCTAAATACAACTAATATACAGAAGTACAACTCAAAATGTAATTCAAACCAGTTGACCATCTGACTTAAGAAAAATGGAAACCACAGAATAAACCCAAATTCTACTACTCCCCTTTAATAAGCTGCAAGAAAACTAACATTCTTGCAGTAGAAACTCATTAGAAGCCATAACGAAATTCCAAGCAAATCTTCTCAAGACACACATTAAGTTACAAACATATGCTCACGAATCTCGATGACAGTTCCAGCAAAACAATTATTTCTATGCATAAAAATTCGAGTGCGATCGAAACCGAAACAAGCAGCTAACACAGAACACAAATTGTGACATAAAAACACCACCTACAGTTTAAATCCTAACAATTTTTTAAAACTTACCCTCCCTAACCATCTCATTCACCAAACCCACGCTATAAGACTACTCCCATCCACACCATCTACTAAAATTGTTTGAGGTGGGATAGCAGTCCCGCATTCATTTTTTTGATATGTTAATTCAATCTACCAGGTCAGGTACTAAGCATCTCATTTTTTCATCATGTTGATGATGAACCTCTGACCATGATTGATCTTAAAACCAACTTCCTTATTCTAATTATTTGGGTTCTTCTTTATCTCCATAGCTTCTCTTACGATATGGTTTCAGTAACGTTGCATCTTGGTAACATCTTTAACGTCTACAAATTAGTTCATGGTGCATATCAGTGTTATGTTCTTGTTATCTTGTTTTAATCAAGCTGTGGATTTATTATTAGTTCATTTAGATGCATTTCTTATCATTACTCAAGAGTAAATATAGTGTCACTGTTATAAAACCCAGCCCCGGTTCCAATTTTATTATACGGTTATTGATATCCACGTTAATTGTATATAAATTTTTATTTTCCTAGCCGTCATAGTATGCTATTATAAAGCAAAAACAATATAGCTTGCACAGGATGTATTTGTTCCAAACTACTTCTGAAATTCGACCACCAATGTGACATCCGTTTCACCCAGCATTATTGTCTATGCCTGAACAATGAATACCTAAAACAAGATTACTGTCCCCACCAATAGTTTTTGTAAAGACATAATTTCATTTCCATTACTACAGTGTCAGTAATGCAATCTGCTATTTAAGTACTATCATTATGTTGCTTCTAGATAAGTTTTCGTGTCATATGCCAAGAAAGATCATCTTAAGACGGTTTTTAATGCGGGCCAGTTAAAATCTTTACCCTGAAATTTAGTTCAGCATCTAACTGGCTAATCCTACTCTCCCCTGTGGTCATCACAGTTTTGATTGCCTTAGTTGCATTGTCTTTACAATTCATAACTTGAAAAAAGAAACTACCACTGAACTACTTCCATCTATCATGATTTTCCCCCCTTCTGTATAAAAATCCTTACTGCGGATTGCAAAACCTAAGAATTACATTTTTCGCTGTTAATTTTATAGAATTAAATATAAATGTTGCAGCAGGAAGTCTGGATACTGTCTCAAGAGTGGGAAGAGGTCTTCCAGAATTCTTGTGACCGTCAGAAAAACCACAAAGTGAATATGTGGGCTATTGGCAAGCCCATTTCCTTTTGATCAATTGCAAACTTCTCTTTGATTTGGATATATTTAAATCCCTTTATCAAGCCAGTATGAATATATGTTGAACTTTGTTTTTGTTTTATGTTGTTGTTTTATAACTTTACAATTCTCCACATCATCTGACGAACCAATGTTAGTGGTTTATAGTCATTTCTTTTCAATATCACTGCCAGAAAGATGCACAAGGCCAAGGCTTGAAATTTCTTTTACAAATGCAAGTATTGCATTGACAAATTGACCACCATGAGTTTTAAAATATCCTTATTCCTTTATAGAAAAGATTAAAAAAATGCACTTTTACTGTTTAGCGTGGATCAAATCCTCCAAGCCAAATCATCTGCCATTTTTTTAGTTTGCACAACCATAACCTTTATTCAACAAGAATACACCCTGCACCTCAGTATGTTGTACTTTGTGCCTTTGTCCTTGTAATCTTTCTTACATCCATTTTTGTTTTTGAATTGACTTATTGTTCTCATCATCTCATTTTCATGTTCCAATAGCAATTATAATAGCAACACAAATGCTCTTCTAGGAAAAGCTCAAGCTTCAGTGCCTTGTTTTCCTACTTTTTGAGTGTTTATGCTTTAGAAAAATCCATTGGTTGTTTCTCATGGGACCAAATTGTGCATGCAACAAATTATTTCTTGTCAAAGAGTTAAGCCATGTCTTCTCCTTCTAAATCAGTTTCTAATGCTTACAACCGCACTAAGACATGACTTTGGTTTATGGAATTTAGTCTACAGAAAGACTAGGACAATCAAGATACAATTTTCCGCAGACAGTAGAATTGTATTATCCAGTTTAAGCCAAATCTTGAATTATGTTAAGACAACCCCTATAAGCTATACAATGACTTAAGTATATTCACCACATGCCTTCAATCTTATCTGAACTGCATTATACCTGCTATTGCCTGAACCAATTAGAACCGATTGGATAGACTTAAATAGTATTCATCCCATGACTTCAATCTTATATTCAATAAATTTATCCCATGCCTTCTTTGTTGATTATGTGTTCAAAAAAAGAATCCAAAGGTCATAGATGATTTGAACATTTGTGTAGCTGAGATCTGAACTTGTATATTTTTTTTCCCATGAACTTGTAATTTACCCTCCTGATCAATTTATGCCTCTACTTCATTGTTTACTCACCCCCTTTCAGGCACTCAAAATATGACAACCACATTAGACGCTATCGCAGCCCTAATTGAACCCGATTGCACCTGTATACAACAGTTGCTATCTGAATGTGTACAAGAACAATGCATGGAAACCACACCTGTAGACAACGATGCAATATCTGCAATGCTGCTTACACAACAAAGATTAGAACAAGCACAAGTTGCACTCCAACAAGCATCCATTTCCAGCAAAGACACCATCCACATCCTTAGGGAAAAATTCTACATATAATTTTATAAACCCACCCCCTCCACATAACAAAAAAACACCAAAAAAACACTTCCATTCTCCTCTTGTACATACCACAAACCGTAAAATACATGTACTAAGCATAAAATGAGTAGGGGAAAAAGATACATATATAAACTACTTAATGTTGGTTACATCCCTGTTTTGACACCGTTGATAATGCATGCACTTTAAAGCATGGTTTATTTTTTTGTGTCTTGTGAATCTACTCTTCCAGCTTTTATAGCAAACTCATTTACTTTTTATCAAAAAGATATGCACAATTTTGTTTCATTATTCATGTAATTAGCTAAAAAAATTAACTCTTTACATATATCCATAAAAGAATAGCCACCTATTTTTTGCTTTGATTTGTTTCTTGGTTTTCAAGGTATTAGAAATTATCTTATGGATTTGATTGATTTACATATGGATGAATTTTGTTGTTCATGAATGCTATGAATCTAAATGATTTATGTGCATTCTTGATTGATCTCGGCGATAGGGCAAATGTTGCAGTATTATGTTCCACCATATAAAAAGTTATTAAATTATTATCCGATTGTTATATAATTTTATATCCCACCTCCTAATGTCCCACTCATGTCGTAATCTTATAAACAAGTAAACACACTTTGATAGGCTCCATGGATCATTTTGGCTTCAAGAGCATTTAACATCACCCAAAATTGATCTTATTTCATATTTGAAAATTGTTTATGAAATATGTCAAATGAGAAAAATAAGAATTGTTTATGAGCTTCAAGTATGAATGCTTGAACAACTTTGAAGCTGATATGCAAAACAGTTCCACCTTAAAATCTAGAAATGTCAGGAACAATGAATATGAACATGATATACAAAATGTAACCAACTCCCACGTGTTTACTTTTACGCTATTTCGGTCATAAACTTCTTTATGCCACTTGAAAATATATGTTGTCTTTTAATACATGACTATTCATGATCATTTCCTTAAATACTATCTATACTTGTAATTTGGTGAATACATACAAACCAATATGATGCCTTGATTCAAACATAAACCATTCGGGGATTTCAATCTATGGATGACTTTTGTTGCTCATGAATGCTATGGATCTAAATGATTTATGTGCATTCTTGATTGATCAGTAGTAGGGCAAATGTTGCAATATTATGTTCCACCATATAAAAGTTATTAAATTATTATCGATTGTTATATAATTTTATATCCCACCTCCTAACGTCCCACTCATGTCATAATCTTATAAACAAATAAATACACTTTGATAGGCTCCATGGATCATTTTGGCTTCAAGAGCATTTAACATCACCCAAAATTGATTTTATTTCATATTTGAAAATTGTTTATGAGATATGTCAAATGAGAAAAATAAGAATTGTTTATGAGCTTCAAGTATGAATGCTTGAACGACTTTGAAGCTGATATGCAAAACAATTCCACCTTAAAATCTAGAAATGTCAGGAACAATGAATATGAACATGATATACAAAATGTAACCAACTCCCACATGTTTACTTTTCTGCTATTTCTGGTCATAAACTTCTTTATGCCACTTGAAAATATATGTTGACTTTTAATACATGACTGTTCATGATCATTTCCTTAAATACTATCTATACTTGTAATTTGACTGAATACATACAAACCAATATGATGCCTTCAGTTCAAACATAAACCATTCAGTCTTTTCAATCTATGCCTCTAATACATTGTCTACCCACCTCCTTGCAAACACTTCAAACATGATGGCCACATTCAACGCCATAACAGACCGTATTGGAACTAATTGTACTTGCATACAACAACTACTATCTGAATGCGTACAAAAACAATACATGGAAGGCACACTTGTGGAACAACATAATTAAATACATGCTTACTATCTCTCAAACAAAGCAAATGTTTACCGCGTTTAGATGCTTTTCTCATATATTTGTTACAGATCAGCATTACATGTGCCCTATTCTTCAATTACCAAGTTATATTGAACCCTACAAATCTTGGCTACAAAAACTTCTCCTTAATTTCCCAAAAGCATAACTGAATTTCAAACAACTTAAAAAAATTGAAAAAAAATATTATAAAACCAACCAAATAAATAAAAAAATAAATTTGCACTAGATGCCATGCACAAAACAGTAACCACTATTATAAAGCATTCCACCTTGTTATAAAGCATTCCACTGCGCATACTAAAATTACAAAAAAATGCCATTAATTTCTTTAAAAAAACAATAGCCACACACGGCATAATCTTGCTCCTCTCGGAGTGACCACACTAGTTTATATTTATTGGTAAGTAATATACTGGGAAGAGTAGCAGTGAAAACAACCATTATTTATGGTGAGCCTCATTCCCAAAGGAAACCGCCCTATACATTGCCTACCTATCTTCCAAATAGTTTCTCATCCCTTATGCAACTAAGGTCTTCATGTGGTGTGAAGTGGACAATCCTTATATGCAATATTACATTCAGTAACGAAAAGCATACGTGCATTTTCAATTCTATTCTTTAACTTGACCAAAATCATAACATTGCAAAAAGTAGATATCGTAGTGTAGATACTTATTAATGTAAAATCTTCTTGTAATTCAAGAACATCAAAAATTGTTTGGTTATAAACCGTCTACAACTTGAATGCCGTACTGCTTCCAATCTTCACAACTTTTAACAACATTCATTGATTACACCATGGATCTGTACAAAACATCTTAACACCATGCATTGATTAATGTCATTCTCTGCCTTAGTATCTATAAAAGTTGGAGTTTATTCATATATTAGACTGGTCTCTGGGCTCAATTCATCTACAGAAAATGGAAGGAAATGACACGACAGATCTACATCACTCTGTGCTAGTTTAGTTATGTCAGTACGACTTCAGAAATTTTGGCTCAGATGAAACAAGTCGGGCATGAATCTTGTCTTGCAGTTATCATTGTTGTCCTTTTCAAGGAATTCTTTATACAACAAATTTCTTATATATTCAAATCGAAATGTAAACACCTCTTGCAATTGTTTGGGCAGTGTCTCCAACAAAGACAAAGCCCTCCCTAACATTAGAGCACACATATTTAAACAAAGAAATTTGAGCCATGGGAAGATCCTGAACTTCATCGACATAAATAAAGTTCTTTTTACCCTAAATATGCATTCGATATGAGCTGGTGATGCAAGTGATTTACCACATCGGCAATGCCTAATTTTCTCTTCCTCTATTTTTGTTTTCATAGTGTAGAACCACAACTTTCTGCCATTGCAATGTAGTCATCTCGACTCATCTTGAAGTTAGGAGAACTTAGAGATTTTAAACTACCTTTGATGTGTGATATAATTATTTATTTATTTTTATTTTATTTTTATTTTTATTTTTGATGAAAAGGATCTTATATTATATTAATTCAATTCAATACGATACAAGATGACTTTCAACAAAAAGCAAAAGCGGTAATTCCCTCTTCTCATCTCTACATTGAAATGCGGCTAATAAAATGATTCAAAGTTTTCATAGTTGATTTCATTTATCCTCATGATTTCCATGAATGTGAGATATTTAATATTTGTGTATGTCCCTTTTTCAAGCTAGCTACTATGACGGCCTTGGGCCCATTCCACCTTCCATGGGCTTTAAGGAAAGAAAGGGTGACATAACATTGTTATAATTTTTAGTGATTGTAAATTTCTTATTTATTTGACTACTTTTGTAGCTTTGAGTGAATCGACTAGGTGTTGGATGACTTGGCAAACGAAGTAAAGAGAACTTCTAGTGTCTTCATGAGGTTGGTCTTGAGAGCCTACATGGAGAAAGGTTGGTCTTCTTGGAGCCTACATTGAAGATAAAGGTGGGAGAACAATCCTAAGGAGGTTGACCATCCTTTTGTTCTTCTAATTACTAATTGGCACCACAAGAGGATATAAAGGTGGATCGAATGGTTTGAGGAGGTTATGCTGATTTTGATATTGATTTCTCTTGGAGATGGAGCTAGTAACTTCTCTTTAATATCCTTTAAGGACGAAATCCTTCAAAGGACACCTATTGAGGACGAAAACCTTCAATAGGATCACACTAGGGGATGAAAACCCTCTTGTGTGCAAGGGTGATCTCACACGGAGGTCACATTGGAGCTTCAAAGTGATTTTATGCAGTTGTTCTTCATTTCTAGCCCTAGGCGACTTGCTTGAGGGTTGAGTTTGGTGCCTTCTAGGGCACATTTTAGTATTTTGAGCTGATATTCTTGTTCTTCATATTTTATAAGGTTGAAATCTACATTTTGGTGATTTTTGGAGAAGTTTATCTATCATTTTCAGCCCTTGGTTTTGGCTGTACTATTGCTGTCATAAAAATAGTTGCAACAGGGTATCATTTCTTATTTTCTCTATTATTTTGATATAAATTGGATTGATAAATATTGTTGTGGTTGGATTAATTATTTGGAAGCATTTTTAGCTCTATTTGCATGGTTATATGTTGATGTGAATCTCATATGCAGTTCACTACCCTAGAGGGATTATTGATATTGTGTGTTGATTGTTTAAAGAGCATCCTCAACTATTTCCAATTGATGTTTTTGTATTTGAAGGTGCAATTTAATATTTGATCCATTAGGGTTGTGGAGAAACTCTATTTCCCCATTCACTGCCCTAGCAGGGACATTACGATCTGGATCCTTTTGCACCAATAAAGAATTCCTGGTCGCTGTTTGATTTTGATGAACTTGCTTCCTTTCCAATCTCATCATTTGAACATAGTCTTTCTTTTCCAACTGGTATTCTTGTTCTTGATTACATCTATCTTGAAAGAAATGGCACTATACACTCTCCAATCTAACATTATCAAAAACTTCTGAAATGTAATAACCATAGGAAATTGCTTGTCACCTACATCAATAAAACTGTCCAGAATATTTTCGAACTCCTGCAGGCTATCATAACTGTCGTGCATTGCGATGCAGGAGTGCGATCCTCCCCTATAGGAAATTGACAATAATAACATCCTTGATGGTGAGTATGTATGAATTTTCAATGGTTAGCAATTAACATATGATCAAATTAATGCAAAAATATGTTTCCCAACTTGATCTAACACCTATACCACCAAATTTCTCACACTAACTCTTCTGAAGATCATTTTTCCAGATTGTCTACTAACTAAGAGGTCCAAATCAATTGGATGGAAGAACATGATAATAGTTTGTGTTGATTTCAATGAAGAATATATATAAGAAATTGTAGCTTTTGAGAAATTGTCGACAGAACCATCTATCTAGTT
>CM031241.1:648705830-648853513 GCA_018340775.1 Taxus wallichiana var. yunnanensis | reverse complement strand
CCCTCCTTAAAGAATCATTGTCCCAATGATCGATTAAACAAATCAAGGAGTTCCTAGGAAAAGTTCGGTTATTGTCCTTCCATTCATAAGTTCATACCAAAAACAAATTCACTCTTAAAAACAACATTTTAAGACAACTCATGCCACAATAGACTAATAATTTTCTAAATTTGGTAGAATTATTAGTTTTTCGAATTTCAAATTCGATTAAACAAATGTGGAAAAGTAGATCTCATTTCTTTGAGATTTTCCCAAGTTGCACTTTCTTTGCTGAACTGGTCCCACTGGACCTTACATCGATTCACTTTTGCGATTTTTAAGTACAATCAAGCGAGTTCCCAAAGACTCGAATGGGCTTAACCACGATTATTCCTGGGTCTTGGACCTGCAAGGAATTCCAATTTAGCACATGTGATAAATCTGTCACGTATTTCTTAAGCAAAGAAATATGAAAAACATCATGCATTTGAGACAAAGCAGGAGGTAATGCTAGATGATAAGCTACGTGAGTGGATTATTTCAACAATTTCAAAAGGTCCCACATATCGTGGTGACAACTTGGCAGCCTTGCCAAAAGTTATTGAGCTCTTTTTCGGCTTCACCCGAAGAAAGACCTTCTCTCCCAGTTTATAATTCCTGTCAACCCGCTTTAAGTCTGCATAACCCTTTTGCCTATTGGCACCTCCTTTAGATGTTCCCGAATCATTTTGATTTCTTTGTTCCATTTCCATAAGGATTTCTAGCCCAATTACCTCTCTTTCCTCAACGTTGTCCCAGCCTGTGACAGGGTTCCGCATTTTCTTCCATATAATGCTTCAAAAGGCGCCATTTTTAAAGAGGCATGATAAGTGTTATTGTAAGAAAATTCTACCAAAGGGAAGGTATTCTTCCCATTTATACCGATGGTCCATGCGATACATCCTTAACATGTCCTCTAAAACCCGATTGACTCTCTCGGTCATCCATCCGTCTCCGGATGATATGCAAACTGAATTTTAATTTAGTTCCCAAGGCCGCATTAAGCGCTTTGCCAAAACTCTTGATGTCATCCTCGGATCTCTCTGATATGATTAATTCCGGTATTCCATGCAATCTGAATATTTCATGTACAAATATTCTTGCTAACACTGGTGCATCGTCCTTCAAATTACCAAAGAATGAAGTGTGCCACTATGGTCAATTTGTCGACTACAACCAAGATAATGTCATGCTTATTTCTTGACATAGGAAATCTCGAACGAAATCCATCGTTATCACTTGCCATTTATATCGTTGCAGGAATACCGTGGGGATATAATAATCCAAATGGGATGCATATGTTCCACCTTAACACGCCGACATTCCAAGCAAAGTGTGTTACAAATTCCACCACATCCTTTTTCATTCCTTCCGTAAGTATTGTTGCTTAAGATCAGCAAGCATTTTTGTAATGCAGTGGTGTCCGTAAAAGGTGAATTATGAAATTCAGTTAACAATTTCCCTCTTAAGTCATTTGCCAAAGGTATATATACCCTGTTTTCGAACCTCATAATTCCTTCATTATCAAAACGGAATCCTTTATACCTGACATCCTTTGGGTCTGCAGCAAGTGTTGTTTTGACTTGCTGGAAATAAGGATCTGATTCCAAGGCATCTTTCACCTCATCCTTAAACTGAGTTCTTAACATTATAAGAGCAGAGATATGCTTCCTTCGACTCAGAGCATCTGCTACTCTATTTTCCTTGCCCTTGATGTAGCTTATATCAAAATCATACTCGAGACAGTAAATTCTAACCATCTTCACCGCCTTGCATTCGCATTTGGCCGAGTAAAATATACTTCAGCCCTAGATGGTTTGTTTTTAACTCAAAGGCTTTCTAAAAGGTAATGCCTCCACATTTGAAGTGCATGAACAATGGCAATGAGCTCTAGATCGTGTGGAGCATAATTCTGTTCATGTAACTTAAGATTTATGCTTTCACAAGCTATGACATGGTTATTCTCAGAATAGAATACCTCCAAGGCCTTCTCCCGAGGCGTCCGTTACAACCATAAAATTTCCATTGGGATCGGGCACAGGTTAAAAATAGGTGTGAAGTTAATTGTTCCTTTAAATTCTTAAAGGCAGATTCACATTTGTCCATCCGGACAAATTTCTTATCCTTCTTTCGCAGCGAAGTGATCGGGGCAGTAAATTTTTGAAAAGTCTTTAATGAACTTTCGATAATATCCAGCCAAGCCCATGAAGCTCCTCACTTCATGCACGTTTTAGCGCAGCCACTCGGCTTATAGCTGTGATCTTTGAAGGGTCAACAACTATCCTATTCTTTCTTATTACGTGTCCCAAATAATGCACCTGCATCATAAAAGGAACATTTGGACAGTTTACCATACAACTTCCTCTTTCTTAAAATTTCCAGCACTATTCTTAGATGTTCTTGGTGCTCTTCGACATTTTTAGAGTATATAAGAATGTCGTCTAAGAATACAAGCACAAACTTGTCTAAGTATTCTTGAAAATATTGTTCATCAGATTCATGAAGGCGGCAGGTGCATTAGTCAACCCAAAAGGTAACACCGTGAACTCATAATGCCCGTACCTCGTTCTAAAAGCTGTTTTATGAATATCTTCTTCCTTTATTCTCAGCTGATGATACCCAGATCGAAGATCTATTTTTGAATAAACTGATGCTCCTCGCATCTGATCAAATAGATCATCAATCCTAGGAAGTGGGTATCGATTTTTAATAGTTGCTTTGTTCAAAGATTCTGTAATCAATGCACAACCTCAATGTGCCATCCTTTTTCTTTACAAAAATTACCGGCGCTCCCCAAGGTGAGACGCTGATCTTATCAGCCCCTTAGTCAAAATTTCTTGTAACTGAGCCTTTAGCTCTACCAACTCAATGGTGGTCATTCTATAAGGTGCCTTAGATATGGGTTCAGTTCCCGGTTTGATTTCTATTGCAAAGTCAAACTCATGTTTGGGTGGAAGACCTGGCAATTCCTCCGGAAACACATCACGGAAACCCCTTAACAATGGATATCTTTCCATGAAATCATTATCTTCCTCAACATTTTCTGTCATTTTTACTGCATACAAAGTGCAGCCTCTATTTTTAGCCCTTTTTAGTTGCATAGCTGTCAGTTTCCTAACTGCAACTTCATGTTTTACACCTGAATGACCGTCGCTAGGTCATCGAAACAACAAATTTTTTTTCATCAAGGACCTTTGCCTTATGTTTAGAAATTAACTTATAATGATATCATATGATCTCTAGAGGAGTGACATCAAGTCTCCTTCGGTGGAGAAACTAGGCAAGTCAAGAATTGCCCCAAAAGGCACATTTGATCGTATGGACAACATTATTCCCATAATGCACTGTCATGTTTTATCCATTCTTTCAGCCTTTCTTTTAATTTGATTGCAAGTTTAGTAAGAAATAAAGCATTCAATAGCTCCAGTGATCAAAAATTATGACTACAAAGGTGTACCGAATAACTTACCCGAAACTTCTATGGGCGTAACTTGCTTTTAGCTTGTCTGTAGCCACCTGCAGCGTGTATCCTATTCGACCGCGATCATCCTTCTTCGAGGACGCTGATTCACATAGTGGTCCTTTCAATGAAGCATCCTCCAACCGACCTTATTTCTGGCTCAAATTTGTTACCCAGTCCAAGTTATCATTCTGGGCTTCCATAGGACTTCTCCAATGCCATTAGCTTTTGTGAAGTGTTCCACCCTATTTACAGTTGGTTCAAGATTTCTTGTTGTTATCTACAACAGAATTTTTTTTGTTTTTCATACCAAACCTTTTCCAAGGTCCCCTTTTTGGTGCAAGAGATGAAGAAGAATTGGGAATCTTCTTCCTTATCTCTTCCCGTGAGCAAGATAACTCTCAGTTTGGAACACACGATTGCCTTTTCGACAACTCCATCCATGGTGGTTGGGCCATGGACATCCACTTCGCCACCAATGATGGGATTCAATCCATTATGAATTTCGTATTCGAACTTCTCATCAGCTTGTAAATGACTTGGCACATACTCAAGGAGTTTAGTAAACCCTTCCCAGATTTTCACCAACAAATTCTTCTTGCACCAGTTCGAAATTTAGTCATTTTCCTATCAAAATAGAGTTGAGGCAGCCATCGTTACCTAAAATAACCCTTAAATGATCCCATGTTATGCGATTCGACAATATTAGCTAACCTTACGGTTGTCCCACCATGATGTTCTGCTTCATGAGAAAGCCGATATGCTCCCCATATCGCTTTAGTCTCTTTGAGAAGTTTCTTATTGCAAAGTATTTCTCCATTTCACCGAGCCATATTCATCGACTCCGTCCCCAAGGGTTGTTCCATCAAAATTGGAGGACTTATTCTATTTATATCATTTGTAAGTTCAAGCTCGCTAATCTTGCCCTTTTTATTTTCGTGGGGATTAGGAGCAATTACATTATTATTATCAACACCGGATTCCCTCCGTTGATGTTGTCCACTTCACCGATCATTTAGAATGGCTTCATCTTCCTCCTCTTCATTTCCATTGGTCGCTGTTCTAGAACTCAAACGATCCTCGTATCAAGTATGAGGATTTCATCCAACTTTGAGTAAGAGCGCTCTCCACCCAGTAACGGGTTATTCGTAGCATTTCCTCTTGTTCGACCATTTTCTATTCAATAAGAAAATGTAAAACTTATTAATATGGACTAATTAGGTCCAAGAGCCGCAACCTTCCGATACCAAGATGTAACATCCTATCCCCAAGAACTTCACATTCAGCCTATGTATTCTTGATGATTTAATTCGGGAGGGCATTGTAATATGTCAGCTATAACATTGTGTCATCATGAAGACCCCGTCTTCATGAAGACACCTTGCTGTAGCTGGCATATGTCAATGTCCTACGGAATCCTCCCATCGAGAGTACACATCCTGCTCAAGTGATTTGGATATGATCTTAATATTTAAGATCAACTTTCAAAGCAACCATGTTGATCCTTTGTCCTCATTCCCCCATTACGGTTGTGTAGCTAAGAGAGACTAAATCCATCCTCTAGCTTGCTATGCATCTTCCCCTTCTTACCGAAGGGTTACATTTTCCTACTTGGTTCTCTTCTTAATCATTGGATTAACCATTACCGATTACCGACGGACGTGAAAAGTTTAACCTATTAAACTTAACCAATTTTTCACAATCAGTAACTAAATTCAGAATTCCACTTATAGACGTCATTTAAATGAGGTCTAATTCCCAATAAATGTATTCATTTATTATCCTTAACCTTACATAGTTAAGGTTCATTAGCTCTGGATATATTTATCCCATATCCTTTCTTTCTGAATTTAACATACGAGGTTATTAATGGAGTTCGAAAACGAAGTTCAATTACTCCTAAGTTAATTGATATTCCTTAGCTTCCAAGCTAATCCTGAATACCTATCAGTTATGGAATCATATTCTTCCTAATCCTTTTTAATGTCAATTAAAAATTCATCTTTACCCAAGTATGAACTAATTGCACATTTCAACTTAAAAGTTGCATTTAGGTAAGAATAGATATCAATTCCTTTTAACATCCATCCAAGGACAATTAAATAAATCCAAATCAAGAAATAACATTATATTTCCAATTTAATCAACAATATCAAACTGATATAGTTATTAAAATATCACACTTGTATTTGTATTCATCAATCCATTCATAATCCAACATTCGCCAATCCTGGACTTTGTTTATATAAAACATCATTACAACTCATGATGTAAGAATGTACTTTCTTCTTTTCACAATTCCTCGTAGAGGAATAATAACTAACAAATACAATTCATCTTCGGATAATCAAAAGAAGCATCGAAAACAGCCATGTCTTCGTTTCTAATCAAGTTCCATCTCGCAAAATTTCTTGCGGGCCAATTGATTAATGGAACCGAGCATATTAAGCACTTTTCATTAAAATGAGGTGCTCCAATTAACCTGTCTCAATAAAAGAACCCTGCTTTTATGAAACGACAGTAAGAACATCAATCAAGAATCAAGCATCAAAAGAATGGACAGCATAACAACTGAACCATCAAAATACCATCCCAATCAGCCAAAGAATTGTTGTCCTATTTTCCACATAACCGTTACAAGTTCCAGAAATTACAATATTTGTAAAGTTTAGGAATACAAGTAGCATACTGCTGATATAACATAACTGTTATCCTTTCCATTCCTTTCATTAGTAATAAATGCAAAGGGTAAAACTAACTGAAACGTAAACCAATTACTTTCCTTTCAGTTCATGCATCACATTGGATTCCAAGCAATCAAGCACAGACGAGAAAGCAAACAACAATGCATATAGTTGCTCATACCCAAGCACTACAAAATTCGTTCTTAAACGATTACAGATTTCCAACTGTATGAAAGAAGAAAAGATCATTTTTCCAAGTTATCCATCCACATTCCTATTTCTTTCCTCATGACTGTCCTAAAAATTGAATCCAAACGAGACACAAATCAAGATAACAGTTCAGAGTGAAACTTACAAAATCCATTCGGAATTCACTTTCCAGCAGCAAGAATAATTTCATTCATAATCAGCTTTAAATGAAAACAAGGAAGAATTTATCGTCCTTATCAATACTTCATTTAAATCAGGCTCATATGAATACCAAAAATAGGTTAGTACAACATCGTATTTATCATAGATCAAGCAAGTATAAGGATGCATACTATGTATTTACTGTACTAGAAGACTCCATACTTCTTTCACTGTATTTTTAACCAAATAAACAGTTATACAATCACGCAATCAATTATTCACATGACCTTCTATATCCATGATTGCATATAGTTCAAAATACAATTTACACATGTTGTTACCTACAAAGAAGACTAAATCATAATGCACAAGTAAGGCTCTAATGCTATTTCCAGAATTCAACAACAAGAAGAGAAGAATTCATTCCTTTCACCTTTCAATAAGAAAACAACCATTTTCTTCAAACTCAACAAGAATTGTTCAGGTCGGTTTCATTTCTTTTAAATGACTGTGCAAAATCGGAGACCGCAAGAAACATTTAAATATTCCATTTGTACAGAAAAACACAGCACTCAGGAAACAATTTAAATGCCACTGTCCTCTCTACCGACTGAACTTATAAAGTTCAATAAACCACCCGACTACTGATTTTATCAAATCAAAACAACAGAAAGAAGAAGAATTCGTTTCCCCATAATTTCAGTGAGAACAATCATTTTGTTCAGAATGAAATAAAAACACCCAAATCGTGTTCATCTCGCATGACAGTTCAACTCCAAATGACAACTGAACAATCATTCAACAATGAATAGCAAACTCACATAGTCTGAACTATTTCAATTCAATACACCATAAGCAATGAAGACTTAATTTGAATTCCTTACCAATAAATGTTTCTACCCGAATCCATTTTTCTATTCACAATGATGTACAGAACCCAAAATGTGATTTTCATACAATAATACCCTTATTAATAAAAACCCGCATAGGATATCAGATGCACAACAACATGGGCCAAGACATATCAAACCACCTACTCATTTCCAAAATTTTCCATATTATACATAAATAAAAAGCCGAGTTCTTGTTCACAACTACAGTCTGAACTGGAGATCAAACCGCATCAAATAAGACATAACAAATCAACTTTCCACCAAGGCAAGAGGAAGTACAGTTCATAAATATTCATTCATTGCACAGAAATGCAAAGCCAAGTTTGTAATCGTGTCCACAGTCCGAACAGGAAGACCAAACAGCATCAATAAAACACAACAAATCATCCTACCTTCACAGCAAGGAAGGAATGTAATCATATGCAAGTTCAGAAGAAAAACAGTTAAATTTTTCCTACTTTCACGAATACCCAATACGTATTCGTTCATTCCATATACAAGAAAAGGCACAGAATAAAAATATTGCTATTACTTCCTTCAAATCGAGTTCATATGCTCATGGAAAACCCAAATGCCATTTCCATCAAAAACCAAAACAGCAGAAGGAAAAGGATCTATTTCCTTAAAAATTTCAATAAGAAACAACTTCAAACAACTACTGCTTCTATCATTCCAGTTCATTAGAAGTTAACGATTAATTCGATAATGAAAACAACTTATACAACATGTACAGCCCATAACGCACATGGCGAGTTCCTCATTATCACAACAAACCAAAGACAAAGATGGAGGTGTTTCCATTCAAAGAAAATGCAAGGACAGATTAAACACAACAACAAGAAACAATTTTACCTATTTCATTCCAAACAATGACAACAAAATCGAATAAACCCAAAACCCAAGAGCAGGGTTGTTTTAATGAGACGCTTAAACAAAGCAAGTGTTTTTAAAGAGAAGGGCTTAACATGCCTGCAAATTCTTCCTCGAAACTCGAAGAAAACCGCGTCTACCGAAGGTGTTTCCTTCCACGGCGACAGCACGAGCTTCCCAAAAATCACCTTTCCTCTTACAGGCTCAGCAACAGCCTCCGATTTCCAAAGAAACGGTGATAAAAACCAAATGAAACTGGTTCGACTGAACCAAGCAAAACCAAATGTAGAGCAACTTCTCAAAAATCCGAACAACACAATAAACAATCAAAATTTCCTCCATACACTTTCCAAGGCGAGCTGGTTGCGAAGATCAAACAAATTAAATGCATTAAAGGCTCTGCCTTTTCCTATTTTCTCACGCCACTGCCAACTTGGGTTAGTGAACCATCAAATTCAAATTTTGCATGCAAAACCAAGTTTAGCTTCATGACCAACTAGCTACCTCCATCTTTCTCCCTGTTCCCGCCAAACTGGCGCTGTCCACGTAAGGACTCACATTAACTGCCATTAATTCCCTTTCATCCTTATCCTCTTCCCCCAAGGGTCTGTGCATCCCCTTCTAGGTTAGGATTAGTTTAGGATTCATATTAGTGTTCGACCTAGGTCATAGCCTAGTCTTTAGGTTAATAGAACTTAGGTTTATTTCCACTTTTTTTTATATAATTTAAAAATCCACTTAGGATAGTAGTTTAGGATGTAAGGTAGAGCTTAGGATTAGATTAGGATCTAATTCCCTCTAACACCTAACACTAATCACCTTCAATCCTGTCAAGTCTTCCCGACTGACTTCTAATTTCAACACTGTACAGGACATTCCGTCCTTTGTTAACATGCCTGAGCCACCCGTATCCCGGCATTCCTCGCCTTACGGGGTCTCACGTTACGACAGTGTATGGTTCGTGAATCGAACCCTTTTCCATTGGCATCTACGTGCCAACTGTTCATACCTGCAATCAGGTGCTGCACATTTATATCAACCTTCAATTCAGTTCAAGAGTAAATCGACAAAGCGATTACAAGAAGGCCACAACATAAAGAGTTCAGCAAGCATACGACAATTTGTCGTCACGTCAGCTAACACACAAGTAACAATAACTGTTGTCCCATGCAAATAAATTACAGCATGCAAGAATCCAAATTTGCAACACATTCCCTTAAGATCAAAATATATCTTAACATGTTTGCCTTCATTTCAGCAGTTACAACAGTATGAAAAATAATCACCAAGATAACTTACAAAATCGAGGGGGTGTTATACTAGTATCTGGATAGACTGATCAAATTCTTAATCGGTTGCTTGAAACCTTTCGGGACAATGGCCACACCATATTGGATAATTTCGCTAGGCCAAGCGGGAGTGATCCTTTCTTTTGAGCTCAACCTCATGATACATATCGATATAGATATCCTTGATCTCGTGGGATGTGGATTAGATCGAGCTTTTCCCTTGGAAGGAAATTGCAAGGATCAAAGGTCGGCCTTTCCGGGAAATTGTGTTTCAAGTTGAGCAACTCTAGCTCCGTAAACATTTCCCGGGCTTTGGTGTGAGAAGTGCAGGTGTACCTACCCACTGTGAGGGGGAATGGAGTTCCACCATTCTTTCTTTTTAGACACTTCTCATGGTATGTGATAAGTTGTCTAGACAGCTCCAATAGGATCAACTTCGGTCCCGCATACCTCGGTAACTTGGTGGGCTCCCCCAAGAATTTGGCGGCTCTGAGATAAGTGAAAGTGGGGAATTGCATAAATAATGCTCCCCACTTCTCTGTGGTAGTCACCACACTCTTGGTTATCTCGACCGTGAGTCATATTGGGCCTCAATAGGTAGATGATGCCATAGAAGAAGGCATCGTTGATCTTGTTGAATTACAAGATGTTGTTTTCCGCCTCAACTCTGGATAATATTCATATATTCTCACTTGGGGCCATACCGCATCGGCTCAGTCTTTGGATAGTCTCTTTCGAGGCGAGCGTATACCACGTAGGAGTTCATGTAGAACCTCCAGTTGTTGAGAGTTGTTGAAGATTCTCGAAAATAGTGGTGCCGATGATCTCCGCCCATTCAAAACGCTGGTCGAAATATTTTGCTCATTATTTCCGTGTATCTCGAGCATCCATTTGTGGAAGTAATGGGAATGAGGAAGCACAAATACCATACTCGTGAAGGTGATGGTGTTACTTAGCTCCTCTTAGAAGTCACTGCAATGAATAACATGCGGCCACACGGTTATCACCTTCTTGTTCTTCGCGATACACTTCGTTCATAAGCCATGCATTTGTCCTCATTTTCATCCCATGCTTTTATGCAGTCTTCTTGGCTTATTGCCACAAAATGCCGATGATGGGGGATACCCAACATGATTTCAAAGTGCCAGGAAGTGAGGTTGATTATTACCTCGCCCTTCTCATTCTTGACACACCTTGTGTCTTTATCAGAATAGCAAATGGCCACCACCATCATGAACTCATTATTTACCACACTCACGAGAATTCCCTAGAGAAATGTAAACCATCGCCGACCAATTTGTCCATCCATGGATTGCCTTGTGACCTTCTTGGTTCTAGCCCAAAAGTCCTCCATATCAATGTGACCAAGTTTCGAATCCCTAATGTCCAAGTCACATTCTCGCAAGGGATTCGAGCATCCCGACTCTTTGGTATTTATACTTCATTTCTTCCTCTCGTGAGTTCGCATTACCCTTAGACTTGGTTGGCCTCTTACTTGATGAAGACATATGCGAATCTGGGTTCAACTCACGATCGGAATATATATAATGGAAGAAACAAAGTGGGGTCCTCAAACGCAATGTAAAGTGACACACGGGGTCGATGGCAGGAGCGCTGACGAGGTGCAGAGGAATTTAACTTTTCACGTTTTTTCAATCGTGAAAATGACAGGTCGGATGTGCCTATTTATAGAAAAAGGTGTAATAAATGTGCCACCAACTTTTTTAAGGTGCACCAAAACAGATGACAACACGAAAATATTTGCGCCATTGGTGCGTATTCAGGATCTGCCGACGTTACCTTTTCAAAGCACTTTGGCGCACCATTCAGGGGTGCAACATTTGTAATGTCGACAAGATGGCACATGCGCCTTGGCGCAAGCTTCAAGGGTGCAACATAGGAAGGCACAACATTTGTAATGTTGACACTCCAAAGGATGCGCCAAAGGAATAGAAGGGGGCACAAATTTTATTTGATGTTGCATGAATAAAATCTGCGCCCAACCAAAAAAGGACCAAATGACTAAGTTCGAAAAAACTAGATTCTCCGGAAAGGGATTTTATGCCATTCCAAACGCTAAGGGACCTTGGCATGGGAACCGAAAAAAAACCTTGGTATGGTTACCTATAGAATTTCCTCGTCAATTTTATAGGATAACAATTTCCACCATAGGTGGTGAAGACTAAGCTTTGCAATGAAGCAAAATCAAGAACAAGTTGAAGAGGAGCAACAATCGATGTGTTCAGAATTTAGTGTCCACGAGGGCACTCTATTTTTAGATATTGTTGATCAACTAAAAGATTCAAAATCAGCAAAGGAATAGGAAAATCATCTCCAATTCCAAAATAAGAGGAGCATGTCCAGGATATGGAGGATAACAAAAAAAATCTCGAGAGGTCTTAAATGCAAGAGAAGGCTACACAAGAGGTTTCCAACACTTCTCCCATTTCACCCTCTCCAAATTCTAGTTTCGGAAAGGAGTTTGAACTGTTAAATTTCTTGTTTGGGGATGAAGAATTCCATATTGAGCAGATTAAAAATTCGAGAAGGCATCATGGAGGATATTGAACCCTTGGCACAGTGGATGATGAAGACTATGCTTATTTGTCTAATTTGGAATAATACTTTGTGGGGAAGATCCCAAAAGACTTGTTAATTTTTATCCCTTATCTTTCACTTTCCAACACCAAGAGCCTTACACAAAGAAGAGATCATGCACATAACAAACTATCTATCACATGAGTCCTCTTGAGCCAAGATTAGAGGAATCAATCTTCCAAGCTCCACTATGGACAAGGAAGAGGAAATTCCAAGTGAGCAACAAGATGTGACTACTGCAAATGTCGGGTCAATAGTCCAGTTAGATATTATAGAAATCATTGTGAGCTACACGTTGGAGAGGATTTCCATGTTGGAAAGGAGGGAAAAGAGCACGAAGATGATACCATCATTTCCATACCATTTACTAAGGCGCAACATCGCATTGTCTTAGAATGTACAAAAAGAAGAAAATTAATTTACGTGATAGTCACCTTTTCCAAGAAAGTTTGCATGAATATTTTCTTATTTAGATCGAACTCAAAGTAGTGGGCATATCCCGTGGTTCGTGCCATGCCCTATCAAGTATCTAGCTTCATCTGAGCTAGAAGCGTAGTTATCACAACTAGTCATGTTCATTTCCAAACATGAGGGTGAGTCTCAAGGTACCAAGGATCACCTTACATCAACTACAACACTTCAAGGAGCCCCATGTAAATCCTTTTCGAGGAGGTATTTGTTTTGTTTCTAGTTTATTCCTTGATGATTTGGTTGAAGGATGGTGTTATATCAATTTTTCGCTCATATACACAACCATGTCCAAGTATTGTCAAATCATCTGCATGACTTTGCAAATTTTTAGAAATGGGAGTTATTTTTCCCTACTAGTGTTGGTGTTTTTTTGAAGTATTATCTCTCTCCTATTAGTGTAGGTAGGGATAGGTATGATTTTTATAAAACAAGTGCTTATGCACACCCGCATGTCTACTTGGGAAAGTATGATTTGTCATTTTCACGTAGTTTTGCTTGTTTTTTCTCCAAAGACAATGCACCATGTTTCAAAGCAGGTCTCCCGTATGTAATGCCACATGAAAGAAGCTCAAAGATATAGGATTTTTGTTGTAATATTCAAATAATTTCAAATGCGAGATAAAATAAATCAAATTAAGGGGAAAATTTTAGAGTTTCAGATCTCCTCTTGTCCCTTCATGGATCAATCACGGTTTGATTTTTAAAACCTCCACCAATTCATTCTGTGTCCTAACTTTCAAGCTTATGCTCTAGAAATATATTGTAGAGTTAGTAGAAGCATCTAAGAAGAAAAAAATAATTTAATGGAGTTCCATGATGTCCAAAACTAGTAGGTGTTTTACTCCTAACTCTGCAAAGGTGCTCATACTTAGTGAAATCGTGTTTGGGATGGGTCCGAAGCCCAATTTTAGTCCCGTAGGTTAGGTTTAAAGAGGAAAGAGTGAAAATCCTTATTGAAAATTTTCCACTCTCATAATTTTAACTTCATAATTTTCTAATAAAGATTGGGAGTGTAAGCAATGGGTCGGGTTTTAGGTTCTAAAGCAAAGACTAAGAAGTATCCGAGGTAATTTTAGAGGGTCAAATTAGTTCATAGACATCACTTACGACTCCACACCCAAAGTGACTATATCAAGGCTAGCCATGGAATTCACAAGCAATCTAGGAATTACATGTGAGAATGATGTTTTCGAGAGCATTCAGAAATATTTTGGGAACTTAAAATCATTTTGAAGATTGTTTTCCTCTCTCCGGGTTTTGAGACACTCAAATTGGCCCTGAAATGAAGAAATGCGAGCCCTACAGCCCACACCAACCCAAAAATGGGTAGAAAGAGTGAAAAGGTGAAAAATGGTCCTCTGACACCCTACTAGTTCCCCTCGCCTCCCACATACAGGAAAATTTGTCAAAAATCTAGAGAAAATAAAATTCTTTCCAAGGGACCTCAAGAGGCACTCAACTAAAATAGCTCTGTTGAACTGGGCAGGGAGCCGAGGCATACATTAAGGGGGCAAGCTCCTAAGTAGCTCGTGAAAGCTAGCTAGGTGTCCGGAGGGGCTTGCTCGACGAGCTATGATGTAAATATAATTGGGCACAAAAGGGAATGGGCACTTTGAGATCTTGAAAGATCCTAAATGAGCTCGCAAATTGAGCTCGAGGCTAAGAGGGAAGGACGTCAAGTGGCTTGGGGGCCAACTACGCCATAACATTGAAGCTCGAGAATTCACATGAAAAGGGCTTACGATCGACCTAGAAGCCCGAAGGGAAATTTGCATAGTGAGGGTCATGAAAACTCATCGGGATATTGACTACATCACCATGTAGATATGACTCAGCACGACATAGATGAGAGCTTAGGAGCGGTGGAATTCAGTCTATTAAAGGAAGCACAGGCAGCATAAAGTTTGATGTAGGAGCTAAGTCAAAGAGATGGGCTCCCAAGCATGGTGAAAGAGTCTAATTGAGCTCGGATGAGATCTCAGGATAGAACATGGAGCCAGGGGCCGACTCAATGTAAAATAGCAGGTAGGCAAGGCTAGAAAGATTTGGATCGGCCCAAGATATTGAAAAATGGAAAAGGAAAGGATGAAACTGAGTGACTTGGCAATGCTTGGCAAAGGGTCGGCTCGAGGAAATTCATCTTAGAAGTCGACGAGGTAGTATAAAAAAATACGGTTTCTCAGATAATGAGCTCACAGGTGGAAAGGTTGAGATTGAGACTAAATGGGGATTCGTAGGCGGAGTGGCTTTTTACGGGGCAAATACGATTCCAAGTAAGAGCGAACCGGATCTGAATGAGTAGGAAGCGCCGACAAACATCGAACCTCGAATTTCTTAAATGGGTGAGTCAACTCGGTTAACGACTTGGGCATTTCGGGTAATTCATCTTTGGCATTCAAATAATTGAAGCGGCATGGTCAGTGAACAATGTCGGCTGAGCCTAACGATCACGCACGTTAGCACAGCCTGTACCAAAACTCGAACCCATGACCTCTGCTATGTCAGCAACCCCACCAACCACTGCGCCACGCTGTTTTTTGAGCATATTTGGGAAAAAATATATTTGACGTCAGCTGCTAACTTACGTGACAGTTAGGCTGATCGAACAATGTCTAGTGCAAACGATAAGAAAAATCTGAAATGGTAAGATTCTAAAGTCCAAACTTTTGACTTTGAACATTTATAACTTCAAAAATTCACGGGCCAAGTCAAGTGAGTAGTGCCCCAATCTTTGAAGCAAAAATTCGATTCCCGAATCTCCGAATTGGAGATGTTTAAAAACATGGCGAGTTGTGTGGGGATGTCTGAGTTGACTCGGTCAAGGAGTGAAATTTGAAGGGCTAGTCCCAATTTCATTGTGAAGGGTAAATATTGGACCAACCCTTCAACTATGAAAAGTAGTATAATCATTTTACACTTCATATGAAAATAGTAAAGAAATCACACATGTCGTAAAAAATTGAACACTTTTTACAAAGAAAGATTTCATTTTTTTAGATGGGTGATTTTACAAATTAAAAATGTCAATGTATCATATCTAATAAGAGTGTCTCCCCTTAAAATGTAATAAATTCCATTTCATAAATAATGTATGAATAAGTTATATTGCGAGATCCAATAAAAAATTTAAAATTAAACTCTCTAATTGACATTGGAATTACAAAGTGACGAACAAAATTTTTAACACACATAATGAACCTAAAAATTAATGACAACACAAGGTTCTTTTACTCAAATTTAATTTGTTAAATATAAGAGAAAAACTAATTAGTTGTATAAAAATAATTCATGTTTCATCTAATAAATAGTATCAAGAAAAATATCAAACTACCAAAAAATGTGTGATCTAAATAGAAATGTTTCTCGTGTTCACCTCAATGTAAGCAAAACATATCACCAACACATTTTTTAGGCTCCCTTCAAAAAAGAAAATACCTGAAACACAAAATGAGATATAAGTCATTACAAGACACATTGATCAACATTTAGACCAAGTCAAATGTTCTTGACAAGTATTCATCAATTATTTCGAAAAAAAATCTTATTAAATTAGTAGTAAAATATTGAAAACACTTATCTAAACTTCCAAAGAATTTTTTTTATAAATAAAAAACAATAAAGAACATATTTTATAGAAAGAACTTCCAAAAACTCACCATCTATTTGTCTAATGGAAGTGGTTTTCGAGTTTTTTTATTCTTCCATGCATCATAAATAACATCCCAATCTACCTCATTTAGAGCATGAGGTGCACAAAGAGATAGAAACATTAGCATATCCAATGTGCTCAAAGAAAGCCTGGATCTATCATCATTCTTTATCCTATTTAACTTTGAAAAACCTCTTTCACATACGGCTGTGCTTGCTGGAATTACAAGAATAGCTTGCCATAGTTTCATCAAACATGGAAACCCGTCAAACCATTCAGGTTCACCGCCACATAGATCCCATGCTCCAAACATATGTTTTTTGGATATGATCTATAAATAGTACAAATAAATTCATCCATCTCACCCAAACATTTAACACTGTCCACAATAGGTGAGTTTCCAACACTAAATTTGTCACATAAACATGTTAACCATCTTTTTGTTTGACGATCTCTATCTTCTGTCTCCTCGTAGTAATTACGAGGGCTGAAAAATTTAGCAACATTAAATATAGGAAAATATGTGAATCTTGTTTCAAGAGAATCAATCACCTTAATTATAAAGGCCTTTCCCAATTCAATGCAATCATCTAGTGTCCCTGATCTTTGTGACTTAGGAAAGCTCTCATATCTCAATGCATGTACATGCATCATACATGTTCCATCTGCAAACTCAAGAGATCCTCCTTGTGCCCCTGGTTAGAAAAGATGATGTATGTAGAGTACCTGTCCCAAATATGCCTCTTTGAAATCTCCTACGAAGCATGTCAACTGTGATATCTAATGTAGTCCCAATGGAAGTAATATCAATATGATCCTCTTGAAATTTTTTATTCAGCTTATTTAACTCAATAAGCACATCTGCAAGTAAATGGATGCAAAATTGTACCTGAAATATTGTTGCCAAATCATACATGTTTTTCTCCTCTAATTCCCATTCTTTCAACAAAGTGCATGAGTTTGACAAGTCTTTCCATGACCTTTCCTCTAGAAAGCCACCTAATTTGATGAATTTGTAACACTTCCAACCTGTTGATTTGAAATGACTCCATCAACTCTCTCAATGCTCCATGTCTTTTAGCAGATTTTCCAAGCCATGAATATATTTTATTTGCAAATTTATCAATAAACTGCAACTCTGGAAAATGAGATGAAGCATCATTTGCTGCTAATGCTTCTCGATGAGCTATGCAATGAATATCTAATAAATGAGGAGCATCTCGACGAAGCTTTGTGGACAAACCTTCACGAATTCCCCTCATGGCAGACGCCCATCAGATCCAAATCCAACTAACTTCATTAAGGATAAATTCATCTCTGTCAAAAGAGTGATCACAACATCATACATAGCTTGAGTTGTTCCATCCTTTATTTCAAGGAGTCGTATAAATTTTGTTACACATTGACCTCTTCCTCCATTTGTCAAGTATGTAATATAAACAATCAAATGTTGTTCCATAGTACAATCAGTGCTTTCATCAACTAAAATAGAATAAAATGGACTATGAAATATATCATCTTTCAACTTTTTCCAGTAAACCTCCTTAGCAGCTTGTAAAAACTCTTTTCCGGATGTTGTATTTGTATATGCAGAATATTCATCTGTGAGAGGCATGTGTGGAGTTCCTTTATACCTGTTCAAGTCACAAATCGGCTTATAGAGCTCCAAAGATAAATCATGTATGGCAACAAAATACATATTTTCCATCACTGATATGATTCTCTCCTTCTCAGCATCTACCATTAGTTCTATGTGTTTAGTGATTGGAATGTTACTTTGTTTATTTTCTCCCTCCAAACGTTGTGATGAAAATTTATGAGGATCTGATTCTGCATGGGTAAGAAGGCCACTAACTTGAAGGGTGGTGCTTCCATCTTTAGCAAATGGAGTATCTCTCTTATATTTGACACACCAAGAACATTTTATCCTTTCTACACCATTATAGTCTTTTATAGCATAAGCCCATGGAAATCTTGTTTTCCATTTGGCCTTGAATGTCCTTTTAGGTTTCTTTGATGGGTGTTCCTCTTCCCCAAATTTTGCTCCATCTAACTCATGCTCTTCTTGTGCAAGAATATCAAATTCTTCATTTTGAGAATCACATGGTTGACTAGAATGCCGAGAGATGCCAAATGCATCAGCAAGTGACAATTGTTTTTTATCCTTCTTTGGACGACCAATGGAAGCCATTTTCTCAAACTTCTTACACGACACTTGTCACCTATTCCAATGAAATAATTATAAAAATATCAAAATAGTGTTTTCACATGAATTTTTGTGTATTATTTTGATAATTTACAATTAGAGATTAGAGAATATTTAAGAAAATAATTTAGAGTAATTTGTATAATCATGCAACACTAAAATCTCAAATATAAGATTGCACTAACAATAATATCTAATTTTAAGATGGAGAAGTGTTTAATCGATACTTTTAGTAATGAAAATATAAACTATGCAGAGTTTATTCTATTTCTCAGTATAAGGTGACTCACAAGTGTACTGTTTTCAATGTTCAAGCAAGATGAAAGCAATACCCAAGTGGTCCCTTTGATTTTGTATAATTTGTATCAAACCAATGCCCGCCCTAAGAGAATAGAAATATGAAAATGATGAAATACTTATTTAACTTACAAACTCATACTTAGTTCCACAATCCAAATGAGATTTTTAATGTGTAGTTGCATTAACTACTCATGCTCATTCCCGAATCCTGCTTAACCCTTTTAAGTACACTATACAACACACAATAAGTTCTGATTCAATTTGTATGAAAGCCGCTAAGTACTACTTAAGCATGTATTAACTGTGAGATGCATTTTTAACTTTATATTTGGAACAAAACTTTCTGATTCAATTTGTATAAGAGTATATGTGTGTACAGTTAAGTACCTGTGCTCAACGATCACGTCTTCATCTGTCAACTATTAAGACTCCAAAAGATTGTAATCATGGTTACAAAACCAGATGCCCGCGCAGTCTCCCAATTTCCAATTAAATTTTCAAACGAGCTGATCTGATTTCAAATCACATGCCTGATTGCCCATTAGCCACGGCCCACTAACTGGTTTGAGTCTGTGGGAAAAGGAAATGAGGTCATAGACTCATACTATCTGCGCAAATATATAATTTTAATTGTAAATCATAGTGATAATACTGAAGTCGTGCCACAATATGGCAGCAGGCTATAGGTAACACTAACACCGTAACAGTTTGCCAGTTTCATGACTCCGTGAGCATCTAGATTCTAGACTTTGGCAATGGCATTCAATACAGTGCGCTGAATCTCCAATTAATTTTTTTTTAATTCATTTGCACATGGGATACAGTTAGAGTTAATGTTTATTGGACTTTCAGGCTCCAACTGTGGACGGTGTCAATACAAATCTTTACAAATTACAACACATAATTAATTTGATTCAACTGCACTCTCATCTTTGTCAACACTGTCTACTGTCACTGTCCCTCCAAAGCCGTGTTCAAGGCTTCAAGCTACTTAAAACATTAAATGTCATTAGCTATCTATGGCTATGCAATCGCACTCAGAGATCAGTAACTCGTTCTTTCACAATGGCGTGACGCGCGTCCATCTGCCACTTTGTCCTCCGTGCTCCAACGCTAAATGTCATTTCTAATAACTATAAACGTGGTCGGTGACTGCCACTGTGCCAGCCTGCCAGGGAATTAGATTTAGGAATCTGCGCTGAGTGGGTACACTATGGTTTAGATTCTAGAATGCACACTTAGCGTCTCACTGTCTCAGCCTCAGGTCTGTCTGTCCCTCCGGCTCCAAATTCTCAACTACCTGTAGGCTGTAAGCCTGTAACCTAAGTGACATTTTCGAATTTTGCCCTTCATATGACATTTTTACTAAAATGTTATGCTTCCAAATTGTCAAACAATTTTTATATTTTGAATTTCTTTTTACGGGAGCATTGTAAGCTAGATTTTCCCAAAACCAATCAACGAAAATGTGAAGAGAAGCCCTACAACATGGCATCATCAAAAATGGAATTTTAGAGTTTCGGACTTCCAAAAATTCATGAACAATGAATAGTGTTGTGGTAGGTGAGAAGTCATTAATGAAGGTATGGGCTTCCTTTTTACCCCAATAAGGCAAGGCACATGAAGATATGGGTTTTACAGGTGTGCCCATCCTTGTTACATGTGTAATGATAGATATTATGGGTGGTTAGAGCAGATTTTGGGTTTCCTCCTCTCTCTCTCTCAAAATTTCTTCTATAAATTGTAAGGGGTTTCTCATTGCAAAGAGTTGGTCATTTTTCTCTCCCATGCACCCCTCTTCTTCTCAAATTTGGGGCTTCAAGCCTTCCTCCAAAACATTGTAATGGCTTCATGCCTTCCCCTACTAGACAATGTACTATGTAAATTTTAATGGAGAAATAAAATCATGCTTGTGTTAAAATTTTAGCCTTTCATGGTTTGTTGTTTCTTCTTACCTCTCATTGTTAAACAAGTGGTTGTGTATATTTCTTGTTCATTCGTAAGATTTTGTGTGTTGTGTTTATTCATGGAATGGTGAATGTTTGTATTATGGTCTATGATATTGTTGTCTATCCTCTCTATGATGCATTTTATGTAATCTATTATGTGGTGCTAGACCACCCTCTCCATGTTCATCTCTTTCACTTTGTTTTGTAGGCTAGGAAAGTGATTAACACTCATTTTCTTAGTGTATCATCGCTTCTAGTGTAGGTTTCATTTCATGCATCTCTCTCCCTGTCTCCTTGGAATGTTAGAATAGGTTTAGGTGTAGGTAGTATGTTTTCTTGCATTAAGGAGTAGTTGTGGTAGGTAGGATTATGAGCGGGAACCGACCTTCTCCTCGTGAGGGTTGTCTCAAGCTTGTAAGTCCCATAGCTTGATGGATAACCCCATGTTCTAAAATCACACCGGATTTCCCATCCGCAACTTAGACATTCGGGGTCTTGTGATTTTTACACAACACTCTCCTCTTCCATCCATTGACCCCCTTCATGATGCCATCTCCTCCTTTCGCATAATTCCTTCTTCACCATCACGTCAAAATTTACCTAAGTCTTCTCCACCTCCACTCGTGAACCATTACACTTTGACATACTTCTAAACCACATGATGTCTTTCGTACCTTACTAGACAAGTTCTTAATCTGATTACCTTCCAAACCAACATCATCCCCTCACCGCTTGCACCGCAAAGCATGACCTCCTTTCTATAATTTTCACCGCATCAATGGCCACCATGAAAATTATTGTTATCTCTCCATGATAAAATACAATAATTAGAAGATAAAGGTTTCATTTCCTTCCACTCTCGCTCTTATGAGTTATCTCTCTCTCTCTCTCTCTCTCTCTCCAACAAAAGTGAGATTCTTGCCACTATTACCTTGTCTCATTCACCTCCTCCTAAGGTTATCATTCACCCACCTCCTAAGGTCATCATTCATCCATATCCTCCAATTGTCCCACCTATAGCCACATCATCCCACCCTCCTCACATTTCTACTACATCTCATTGGCTTCATAAGCCATCTTGCTTCCACACTTCCTACCGCCACACCTCCCATTATTGCACCATTTCCTCTAGACATCCAATTTGACACTTATCCTCACACCATTTTTGCTTCACATGCTCCTACCATGCCTTACAAGCCTCTTCATCTCTAGTAGATGATATCCATTTTCCATATCATTACCCGATGACACACTCATGTTCTTAAGGTTCATATATGACTGTTGAGGGAAATTTTACTAAAAGGACCTTATTCTCACATTAGAGGGCATCACTCTTCTCCCCCTTCATCCTTATCACACATGATTACAAACATTATTTTACATCTCCTCATTATACAACTATCAAAGCATCATTATTCCTATTCTCTTATTTTTCTAGATCACATTGTCACTTCTACTTATCTCCCACATTACATACATATATTTATGTTCATCATCTACTATACTCTTCACTCTAATTCAAATACAAATCCTATTAATTCAATCTTAGCTATTCTTTCCACATCATAATACATTTCAACATTCAACAATCAAAACAATCATTTCACCAATGCATATAGAATCTAACAAACCAAAGTGCAAATCATAATCATCACATCATATACCAATGAAAATCAACAAAAAATATGATATCAATACATGACTATATATATCTCATCAAAATCATAGTTACAAAATACAATCATTGGGGGAAATCCCCCATGCATCAAAACATCATATCCAATACATCATATATCATCCTCACTATCACTATATACAATCATGAGAGTTCTAGAACTAGAAGCTTCACCGCTAATTCTCCACCACCTATCTAAAGCATCTATACCTCTCAGATGACTCTGTAATACAAAACCTCAACCATCTACTTCTCTACATATCAGCCCTATAGCTCCACATAGCGTGTAAATACATCTTGAGATAGGCCTCCTCCTCCTCCTACATCTTGTCTCACTCGCTCTATCTCTACATGAGCCTCATCGTGCTCTCTTAACAAAATAGTACACATGGCTTGTTATTATAGCCACCTACTCAAAAAAATGGGCATGCTCACCCAAAATTGTGTCTACCCACTATAGCATCCCTCCTCCCATGAGCACATCTAGGGGCACGTTACGCATCAACGTTTATATAGAGGAATCTACAATCAAGTGTCAATAGGAATCACCTACAATCATACAACAAACATTAGTTATTACACATCTTTACATTCACTCCACTATATAACAACCAAAAAAAATAACAAATAACAATGAATGATACTTACGATCATCATGCTTCTGTGCCATACATCATCTACATTGGGGAAGCTACCTTCCCCTCTACTCCTCAAACCTGTTGGCTCACTTTTCACATCTATGACCACTAGAAATAAAACACCCATGGTGTGTCACCCACCACTCATTGTATGCCTAGGTACACCTCGTGACATCAACTTATATAGGCTATAGGCTATGGTTGGATGCACCTATCTAGACCTAGATGCACTAATTGTGCTCTATCAGACTTGGCCAAATTTACCTGCCCTACTTGTCTTTCTTCACCCTAGTAGATCGACACCATATATATGGCTCAATGGGCATACATCTGAGCCATGATCAAAATTTCTAGAAATACTCGCTCACCCTGGAACAACTCTACTACCCATGAGAAGTGATCTCTATAACCACATGGTGCAAAAAATGCAACTCTCCACACCATCCTCCAACCATCCTCCATAGTCTCTATACAGCCTCAATATAATGGCCCCAAGACCCATTTAATCTATCATTGACCTATATGTGGTCGTATCCATCCTCCTACTACTATGGGTGCCACCCATCTCACCGTAAATATCTCTAGGTCAATCCCAATCGCCCATGGTCCACCGAGTGGCCTCAATATATCTATATGCTCATAGGCCCATAGTTGTAATAAAGTAATGTCTCTTAATCCACCTCCATGATCCTCTTGATTAAATGTATAAATCCCTATACAAATGGGCCAATACACATTGTGCCCATGTATATCTAGTACCATGTTCCTCTATGTTGCGACAAATATCATGCATCATGTACAAAATCCCAACTCCACCACCCTCCACTACCATCGATGAAGCTAGAATCATTGTAATAAATTTCGCAATGTGTAACCCCCGATCTCATAATCACATCCAAGCTAATATGTTTCTCCGTATGTACTCAAGTCCTATGTAAAATACCATTGCACTACCTAATCTAACTACATGCATCTAATACAACCATGATATGTATTATCTCTCCCACAATATACAACCACAATATCCTATATACATCCTCTTATTCATCATCGCATGCCTCACCTCGTGAGAAACCAAAATGTACAAGTATCTACGCACCATCTATCGCACAAATAGTCAATAAAGACATATTATGGGGTATCTCCCCAAATCTAGCAATGTGTCCACATGTGGGGTCGGACATGGTTCAATATATCCCACTCTTCATTTAACAACCCCAAAACAAGTAACGTGCTCAAGTGATGACACGAAACTCCCTAGAGTGTATATCCTCTACACAACACAAAAATTAATGAAATTTTATATTAGCACACCATACATACTGTAAAATCACTCATCATAGCATAAAACTAATCAAAATACATGCATTTCAAAAAATGCAATGCCAAAACCCTACCCTTGGACACTAGCGCCCAAGAGTAGGTCACTAGCGCCGTAAGACATAGTCAATAGTGTAAGAATTGGGAAATAATGTCTCAAAGGATAAAACACCTTGTCCTCTTTGTCCTGGTTAAAATCACCAAAAATAAAAAAAAAATAAAAATAAAAATTTACTAAAATTGATAAAAACAAGCCTATTTGACTAAATTTTCCAAAAATAGTCACATCACACACCAATTCCTCTCATTCTACAAAGCCACAATCATTGCCACTCTCTCAAATCTCATCAAACTAGTTGTTCTAATGCATGGACATCCTCACAACTCGAGCTCAAAATTCCACACTTCTCTCGGTAAATGAAATTACTATTCACTTTTCAATATTATATATAGTAATTCTTATTCACCCTATACTATAGTTACTATTTACAACCATTTTTACAACTAATACATGACACATGGTTTTGATCATATCTTGAGCCTCATTACTCCATTTTCCTCCCCATTTGCACCATCCGGATTATGGTCTCCTCTAGCACCATACTATATAATTTTCATCATTCCATATTAAAATTGGCATATGTATTACTCAATACATACACATATTTTGTTCAATACTACTATCTTCTTCTATATTATCTCTCATTTACTATTCCAACTTTTTACAACCTTAATTTCAGCTTAGTGCTCATTTCTCCACCCCTTATCCTTTCCAAATGGGGGAATACAATCGAGATCATCTTATAATCCCTCTCATGATACTGATATGCAATCAATCGACACTCTTAATACATTGCTATCACAATTTTTCTCTGATCTCATTCAAAACATGGTTATAATCATTCTATACGATAGTCAATAATCTCTACTATTTCAAATCTATTCCCCCAAATGACCTAATTTAGGGGCAAAGAAAAACCTCTCCGTGAGTAATCTCTAAGTACATATTATTTCAAGTAATTTTCTATCATCAAATCAATCAATCAATATAATAAGCACATTTACTATCTCTCCCATATGACCTAACTTAGGAGTTGCATTACATTATTATCACTTCCAGATGACCTAACTTAGAAGCCATCCAACACTATTCAAATCGAAACACCTATTACTATAGGAGTGGGGGTAATGAGACATCATTTCCTTTCCTATACTACTCATATATGGGTTCTTTAATTAGGAAAAATTAGAACTAATCAAAACTAAATTTGGTCTCTATCTATCTGTAGTGGTTGGACCTTTTGGGAAGCTTCATAGAAGGAGAGAAAAACTATACCTCTCTCCCCAACACTCTTCCTTAATATGCAGAAAATATTATAGATCTCAAATAAAAGTGTAGAATAAAATAACACAACACAAAGAGACAATATTTAATGTGGTTCACCCAATTTGGGCTACGTCCACTAAGAATCACTTGCTATTTTATTACAAGCCACCACTCTCTCAATACAATACCCAGATCTGTTTGGAGCTATGCTCAACAAACTCTACAAAATTCACACCCAAATTCAAAACACATCTGCAATGTTACATTATACCTACCATATGCATAAAACCATATAAGTAGACAACTACTTAAGTAGTTTTACAAAACCATGGGTATTAAAACCATGGGCCAAAACCATCCCATAAACCTATGGGTCAAAAATCCCACCCATATGAGAAAAGCACGTTTCTCGATATATCGGGCACATTTTAAGGCAAAAAAAAATATGGGGGCAGGTTTTTTGGGGCTCGAGGGTTGTGCCCCGAACCCACTGGGCCCGGCCCCGTCCCCCAAACCCCAGTGAGACAACTATGGAAAGTGTACAAGTACTCTTAGTGTACAGTCTTCAACACTTTCTCACATGAAAATAGGCTCCACAACCTAACAATCTCCCACTTGGAGACTAGTTTTCCTCTGAGCAAGCTTCTCAACCCTTCACTAGTTTCCGTGAAGACCAACCAAAGCTGAACACAGCTTCATTTTTTCCCTTGTGACCACCTTGGTCATCATGTCTGCAGGATTCTGACTAGTATGAATCTTCTCCAGCTTTAACTTCTCTTCCTCCAAAGTTGTCTTGATGAAATGGTACCTTAATGTATATATGCTTCATCCTAGAGTGGAAAGAAGAGTTCTTAGCTAGGTGTATAACACTTTGACTATCACTATGTAGCTTTCCTTCCTCCTGCTTATGCCCCAACTCCTCAAGAAATTTTGTAACCAAATCATTTCTTTGCTTGCCTCTGTGGCAGCAACATACTCAGCCTCTGTGGTTGACAAAGCCACCAACTTCTGTAGTCATGAAATCCAACTCATTGTTGTCCCACCTATAGTGTAAACATAACCTATTGTGCTCCTCTTGCTGTCTACATCTCCAGCCATATCTGAATCTACATAACCACACAAAGTGGTGTTTGATCCATTATAGCACAAAATTTGTCCCCATGGTCCCTCTCAAATACCGAAGGATCCACTTTACTGCCTACCATTGATCTCTACCTGGATCACTCATAAATCTACTCACCGCTCCCATTACATGGGAAATATCAGGCCTGGTGCACACCATGGCATACATCAAACTACCAACCACTGATGAGTAAGGTACCTTGGACATCTGGTTTCTCTCCTGCTCTATCTTGGGACACTACTCCTTTGATAACTTGAAATGGCCTGCCAAAGGAGTCCCAACCGGTTTAGCATCCTGCATATTAAACCTCTCAAGACCTTCTTAATGTACTCTTCCTGAGATAAAGTCAGCTTTCATTCCTTCCTATCCGAGATATCCTCATACCAAGGATTTGTTTGGCTGCCCCCAAATCCTTCATAGAAAAGGATTCACTTAGTTGCTTCTTGAGTACTTTTATTTCTGCATGTTTTTACCTACAACCAACATGTCATCCACATACAGACAAAGGATAATATAACTTCCATCCTCAAATTTCTTTGTATACATGCAATGGTTAGAATGACATCTAATATAACCTTGCTCCATCATGAAGCTATCAAATTTCTTATACCATTGACGTGGAGCTTGTTTCAAGCCATACAAGCTCTTCTTTAGTTTGCACACCATCTCCTCTTTACCTTTGACCTCATAGCCCTCTGGTTGTTGCATATATAGTTCCTCCTCCAAATCACCATGGAGAAATAGTCTTTACATCAAGTTGTTCTAAGTGCAAGTCTTTTCACTAACTATTCCTAGAACAGTTCTAATAGAAGTCATTTTTACTACAGGAGAAAAAATCTCATCAAAATCTATACCTTTTTTTCTATGCAAACCCCTTGACCACCAACTGGGCCTTGTATCTTTTCTTTCCTCCTTCTTCCTCTTTGACTTTGAACACCCACTTGTTATGTAATGCTCTTTTCCTTTGGGTAGCTTCACCAAATCCCATGTCTGGTTCTCCATGAGAGCTTGATGCTCCTCATCCATGGCTTGCTCCCACTTCTTCTGGCATCTACCTACATTGCTTCATCAAAATCTCTTGGCTCTCCACTATCAGTGAGTAATAAATAATAAAGAGAAGGAGAAAAATGTTTAGGTTCTCTTCTTACCCTAGAAGACCTCCTCAATATAGGAGTTTGGGGTTCCTGTTGAGGAGGTTCCTGAATTGATTCATGTGTCACTTTCCCATCCGGAAGATCCTCTACCACCGCTGCATATTCTTTCTTGGATTCTTCCTATTTTCCTAAAACTGCTTGCTTATACATGACTTTCTCATTAAAGACCACATCCCTAGATCGAATGATTTTCTTGTCCTTAATACTCCAACATTTATATCCAAAGTCATCACCACCATAACCAATGAAAGTACATTTTTTTTATTTAGCCTCTAGCTTGGTCCTATCATCCTTGTCTATATGGACAAACACCTCACATCAAAGACTCTAAGAAATGAATAATCAACTTTCTTACCATACCAAGCCTCCTTAGGTATGCCTCCATCCAAGGCACTTGAGGGTCCTCTATTTATCAAGTACACATTGTGCTCACCGCTTCTACCCAAAAAGAAAGAGGCAGTCCTGCATGTAACCTCATGCTCCTAGCACATTCCATTATTGTTTTATTCATCCTTTCTGACACCCCATTCTGCTTTGTTGGAGTTCTGGAACCATCTTTTTCCTATGGATTCCATTCTTAGAACAATAATCATCAAATTCATTTTTGCAATACTCCCCTCCATTATCTCGAACTACGAGACATTTTAGCTTAAGACTGTTTCATTCTCTACTAAGGCTTTCCATTTAACAAAAGTGTCAAATACATCAGATTTGTTTCTAATACAATAAACCCAAACTTTCCTTGTTGCATCATCAATAAAAGTAACATAATAACTTGAACCCCAAGAGATGATACCTGAGTGGCCCCACACATCAGAATGCACCAACTCTAACTTACTCTCTTTCTTTGTAGGTCCAACCTTGAGAAACCTTACTCACTTTTGTTTCCCATATATGCAGTCCTCACAGAACTCCAAACTTGTTTATGTATATATAGGAAAATCCTTCTTTATGATCTCCATGCCCTTATGGCTCATATGAATGAGCCTATAGTGCCACAATGTTGTATCTACTTATGAAGCCACAAGATTACAAACATTAGTGCTATAAGTGGTTAAATACAAGGTTCCAACCTTCTTACCTCTTGCCACCACAGAGACCCTTGGTAACCTTCCAAGAGTCCACTGTAAATATCAGTACAACCATCACTTCCCAATTGCCCTGCATCGATATCAAATTTCATCTTAATGTAGGCACATGTCTGACATCCTTCAATAGCCAAGTATTCCCATTCTACATCTTAACCTAAACAGAACCTTTTCCAACTATGTTGCTAAGGCTCATCATCACCAAGAAAAACATGCCCAAAATCTCCTTGAACATAATCAACAAAATAATGCCTATGTGGAGTAGCATGGAAAGAAGCCCCGAATCTAAAACCCAAGATTTAGTAATATTGTGCAAAGAAAGAATCAAAGCATCCTGACATACATTACCCATTGCCACATTTTCCTCCTTGTTTTCTTCTATGTTGTTTCTTCTTGTCCCGAAGCTCCCAACAGTCCTTCTTTGCATGCCCAGACTTTCCATAGTGCCAACATACTATCTTGCTTTTGGATTTTGACCTTGCTCGATCCTTTGATTTTCCATGACTTCCTCTATTCTTTTGTCTCCCTCTAGTTTCCATTGTCAAAGCATTCCCTGAAGTAGAAGATTCCAGAGATTTTTCTTCACATTTCCTCACTTAGAATCACCCCTACAACATCCTCAAACTTCAACTTTGAGTTATTTGGAACGAGTTTTCTTACCACCATTACCAGGCTATTCAACTCTAGGTAAAGAGCACAAAACTAATAAATCCCTAACTTCTTCATCAAATTCTATTGTAACCAAAGCTAGCATATTTACAACCATATTAAAATCATTTAAATGATCTGCTACTATTGAACCATTCTCAGACATCTTCATATTAAACAATTTTTTCATTAAAAATATCTTATTAGAGGTAGAGGGTTTTTCATACAACTTCCTAATGCATCCATCTAGTTCTTTTGTAGTCTTTTCCTTTGAAACATTAAATAATACGAAGATGCAAGACATAACCGGATTGTCCCAAGTGCCTTCCTATCCAGAAAATCCCATTCACATCCATCATGCTCGAGGGTTTGTTCACCTTCTCGAGAACAATGGAATATAAAGATCCTTCTGATAAAGGTAATCTTCCATCTGCATCTTCTAAAGACTAAAATTCTTCCCATTGAATTTATCAACCCTAGATCTTCCATCATCTTCCATAGCTCCCACTCAAGATAAAACTTTCCCTGTGATTCAACACTTCAAGCAAACCAAACCAGGCTCTGATACCAATTGTTAGGAAATAAGGGATAAAATATGTGGAATAATCCCTCAAAATCACAATAGTAGAAACTAATATGTAGAAAATATTATAGATCTCAAATAAAAGTGCAGAATAAAATAACACAACACAAAGAGACAATATTTAACGTGGTTCACCCAATTTGGGCTACATCCACCAAGAATCACTTGCTCAAATTTTATTACAAGCCACCACTCTCTCAATACAATACCCAGATCTGTTTGGAGCTATGCTCAACAAACTCTATAGAATTCACACCCAAATTCAAAACACATCTGCAATGTTACATTATACCTACCATATGCATAAAACCATATAAGTAGACAACTACTTAAGTAGTTTTACAAAACCGTGGGTATAAAACCATGGGCCAAAACCGTCCCATAAACCTATGGGTCAAAAATCCCACCCATATGAGAAAAGCACGTTTCTTCGATATATCGGGCATGTTTTAAGGCCAAAAAAATTTTTGGGGGAGGCTGCTTGAACGACCCCAAGTGAGACAACTGTGGAAAGTGTACAGTACTCTTAGTGTACAAGTCTTCAACACTTTCTCACATGAAAACAGGCTCCACAACCTAACAATCTCCCACTTGGAGACTAGTTTTCCTCTAAGCAAGCTTCTCAACCCTTCACTAGTTTGTGAAGACCAACCAAAGTTGAACATAGCTTTAGTTTTTCCCTTGTGACCACCTTGGTCATCATGTCTACATAGGATTCTGACTAGTATGAATCTTCTCTAGCTTCAACTTCTCTTCCTCCAAAGTTTTCTGATGAAATGGTACCTTAACTATATATGCTTCATCCTAGAGTGGAAAGAAGAGTTCTTAGCTAGGTGTATAGCACAACTTGACTATCACTATGCAACTTTCCTTCCTCCTACTTATGCCCCAACTCCTCAAGAAATTTTTGTAACCAAATCATTTCTTTTCTTGCCTCTGTGGCAGCAAACATACTCAGCCTCATGGTTGAAAAAGCCACCAACTTTTGTAGTCGTGAAATCTAGCTCACTGTTGTCCCACCTACAAGTGTAAACATAACCTGTCATGCTCCTCATGTTATCTACATCTCCAGCCATATATGAATCTACATAACCACACAAAGTGGTGTCGATCCAATTGTAGCACAAAACTGTCCCCATGGTCCCTCTCAAATACCGAAGGATCCACTTTACTACCTGCCAGTGATCTCTACCTGGATCACTCATAAATCTACTCACCACTCCCACTACATGGGCAATATCAGGCCTAGTGCACACCATGGCATACATCAAACTACCAACCTGCTGATGAGTAAGGTACCTTGGACATCTAGTTTCTCTCTTGCTCTATCTTGGGACACTGCTCCTTTGATAACTTGAAATGGCCTGCCAAAGGAGTCCCAACCGGTTTAGCATCCTGCATATTAAACCTCTCAAGACCTTCTTAATGTACTCTTCCTGAGATAAAGTCAGCTTTTGTTCCTTCCTATCCCGAGATATCCTCATACCAAGGATTTGTTTGGCTGCCCCCAAATCCTTCATAGAAAAGGATTCACTTATTTACTTCTTGAGTACTTTTATTTCTGCATGTTTTTACCTACAACCAACATGTCATCCACATACATGAGACACAAAGGATAATATAACTACCATCCTCAAATTTCTTTGTATACACATGCAATGGTCAGAATGACATCTAATATAACCTTGCTCCATCATGAAGCTATCAAATTTCTTATACCATTGACATGGAGCTTGTTTCAAGCCATACAAGCTCTTCTTCAGTTTGCACACCATCTCCTCTTTACCTTTGACCTCATAGCCCTCTGGTTGCTGCATATATAGTTCCTCCTCCAAATCACCATGGAGAAATGTAGTCTTTACATCAAGTTGTTCTAAGTGCAAGTCTTCTACTATAACTATTCCTAGAATAGTTCTAATAGAAGTCATTTTTACTACAGGAGAAAAAATCTCATCAAAATCTATACCTTTTTTCTATGCAAACCCCTTGACCACCAACCTGGGCCTTGTATCTTTTCTTGCCTCCTTCTTCCTCTTTGACTCTAAACACCCACTTGTTCTGTAATGCTCTTTTTCCTTTGGGTAGCTTCACCAAATCCCATGTCTGGTTCTCCATGAGAGCTTGATGCTCCTCATCCATGGCTTGCTCCCACTTCTTCTAGCATCTACCTACATTGCTTCATCAAATCTCTCTGGCTCTCCACTATCAGTGAGTAATAAATAATAAAGAGAAGGAGAAAAATGTTCAGGTTCTCTTCTTACCCTAGAAGACCTCCTCAATATAGGAGTTTGGGGTTCTGTTGAGGAGGTTCTGAATTGATTCATGTGTCACTTTCCCATCTGGAAGATCCTCTCTGCTTGCATATTCTTTCTTGGATTCTTCCTATTTTCTGCAACTCCTTTGCTTATACATGACTTTCTCATTAAAGACCACATCCCTAGATCGAATGATTTTCTTGTCCTTAATACTCCAACATTTATATCCAAAGTCATCACCACCATAACCAATGAAAGTACATTTTTAATTTAGCCTCTAGCTTGGTCCTATCATCCTTGTCTATATGGACAAACACCTCACATCCAAAGACTCTAAGAAATGAATAATCAACTTTCTTACCATACCAAGCCTCCTCAGGTATGCCTCCATCCAAGGCACTTGAGGGTCCTCTATTTATCAAGTACACATATGTGCTCACCGCTTCTACCCAAAAAGAAAGAGGCAGTCCTGCATGTAACCTCATGCTCCTAGCACGTTCCATTATTGTTCTATTCATCCTTTCTGACACCCCATTCTGCTGTGGAGTTCTGGAACCATTTTTCTTCATGGATTCCATTCTTAGAACAATAATCATCAAATTCATTGTTGCAATACTCCCCTCCATTATCTGACTTGAGACATTTTAGCTTAAGACCTGTTTCATTCTCTACCAAGGCTTTCCATTTAACAAAAGTGTCAAATACATCAGATTTGTTTCTAATACAATAAACCCAAACTTTCCTTGTTGCATCATCAATAAAAGTAACATAATAACTTGAACCCCAAGAGATGATACTGAGCTAGCCCCACACATCAGAATGCACCAACTCTAACTTACTCTCTTTCTTTGTAGGTCCAACCTTGAGAAACCTTACTCACTTTTGTTTCCCATATATGCAGTCCTCACAAAACTCCAAACATGTTTCTGTATATCTAGGAAAATCCTTCTTTATGATCTCCATGCCCTTATGGCTCATATGACCAAGCCTATAGTGCCACAATGTTGTATCTACTTTTGAAGCCACAAGATTACAAACATTAGTGCTATAAGTGGTTAAATACAAGGTTCCAACCTTCTTACCTCTTGCCACCACAAGAGCACCCTTGGTAACCTTCCAAGAGTCCATTGTAAATATCACAGTACAACCATCACTTCCCAACTACCCTACGATATCAAATTTTGTCTTAATGTAGGCACATGTCTGACATCCTTCAATAGCCAAGTATTCCCATTCTGCATCTTAACCTGAACAGAACCTTTTCCAACTATGCTGCAAGGCTCATCATCACCAAGAAAAACATGCCCAAAATCTCCTTGAACATAATCAACAAAATAATGCCTATGTGGAGTAGCATGGAAAGAAGCCCCCTGAATCTAAAACCCAAGATTTAGTAATATTGTGCAAAGAAAGAATCAAAGCATCTGACATACATTACCCATTGCCACATTTGCCTCCTTGTTTTTTCTTCTGTTGTTTTTCTTCTTGTCTGAAGCTCCCAACAAGTCCTTCTTTGCATGCCTAGACTTTCCACAGTGCCAACATACTATCTTGCTTTTGGATTTTGACCTTTTCGATCCTTTGATTTTCCATGACTTCCTCTATTCTTTTGTCTCCCTCTAGTTTCCACTATCAAAGCATTCCCTGAAGTAGAAGATTCACCCAGAGATTTTTCTTCACATTTCCTCACTTAGAATCACCCTACAACATCCTCAAACTTCAACTTTGAGTTAGCTGGAACCGAGTTGCTTACCGCCATTACCAGGCTATTCCAACTCTCAGGTAAAGAGCACAAAACTAATAAAGCCCTAACTTCTTCATCAAATTCTATTGTAACCAAAGCTAGCATATTTACAACCGTATTAAAATCATTTAAATGATCTTCTACTGAACCATTCTTAGACATCTTCATATTAAACAATTTTTCATTAAAAATATCTTATTAGAGGAGAGGTTTTTCATACAACTTCCTAATGCATCCATCAGTTCTTTTGTAGTCTTTTCCTTTGAAACATTAAATAATACCAAAGATGCAAGACACAATGGATTGTCCCAAGTGCCTTCCTATCCAAAAATCCCATTCCACATCCATCATGCTCGAGGGTTTGTTCACCTTCTCAGACAGTGGAATATAAAGATCCTTCTGATAAAGGTAATCTTCCATCTGCATCTTCCAAAGACTAAAATTCTGCCCGTTGAATTTATCAACCCTAGATCTTCCATCATCTTCCATAGCTCCCACTCAAGATAAAACTTTCCTGTGATTCAACACTTCAAACAAACCAAACCAAGGCTCGATACCAATTGTTAGGAAATAAGGGATAAAATATGGAATAATCCCTCACAGAATCACAACAGTAGAAACTAATATGCATAAAATATTACAGATCTCAAATAAAAGTGTAGAATAAAATAACACAACACAAAGAGACAATATTTAACGTGGTTCACCCAATTTGGGCTACGTCCACCAAGAATCACTTGCTTAGATTTTATTACAAGCCACCACTCTCTCAATACAATACCAGATCTGTTTGGAGCTATGCTCAACAAACTCTACAAAATTCACACCCGAATTCAAAACACATCTGTAATGTTACATTATACCTACCATATGCATAAAACCATATAAGTAGACAACTACTTAAGTAGTTTTACAAAACCGTGGGTATCAAAACCATGGGCAAAAACATCCCATAAACCTATGGGTCAAAAATCCCACCCATATGAGAAAATCATGTTTCTCGGTATATCGGGCATGTTTTAAGGCCAGGGCCCGAACCAAGCGAGACAACTGTGGAAAGTGTATAGTACTCTTATTGTATAGTCTTCAACACTTTCTCACATGAAAACAAGCTCCACAACCTAATAATAAATACAAAAAATAACACACATATTACTATTTTACTATGCCATCAATATGTTGTTATATGCATGAATCTTAAGTAAGAAAAATATTCCTTCGTGAAATATTCCTTTGTCCATCCACATTTTTTGATTGATTTATATTGTGATTCTCTCTTACATATGTCATTTATGTATCCAATTTTGGTTAGGTCACGTGGATCCCTGTCTGTCTATCTTTTCACATATGTTTCCATTCACCTAGGACACTAGGATGACATTTTGGGCACTAGTAACCAAATAATTATGTCCATTCTGGAAGGTGCTTCATGTCATGTTTATTATTTTTACATATTTTGACATTTAAGGTAGGCCTTTTTATTTTACTATCCTTATCCCATGTTCATATTCGACCTTTGTGTCATTAATATTGAAATTAAAACAAGAGATTGTTATATATATACAACCCATACACACTATTATTCCGGATGGCAATTATGTAAGGGCTATCACATCTACATACTATAATTACTATCAAAGGACTATATACACTTCATATGATGGGTAAGTGCTAAATTCCATACCACACATTTACATCAAATCTATCTATATTATGTTATGTTGGTCATTATGGCGAGGGGCAACCTACGGACATTATTTCACATATAATCACACAAAACTACATGGAGTTTGAAATGTAGTGCAATTTTGGTACTAAATTCACTTATTGGGTGACCATCTAAGTTAGTCCAACTTCACATATTACATATTTTATTTATATTTAATGTGTTTGTGATCCCTGTGCAAGTAGATAGTATTTTTGTTTTATAGGTACAAGTATTATCAAAACCCTAATGCTGAATTTAGAGCGAAAAATAAGATATTAGAGTGAAAACCTTTCCCGAAACAAAGTAGATCCTAAAGATTCATACGAGTCACCAACATCTAGAATGGACATCAATGTCTAGGTGCCCCTATTCTACCTACGGGCACTCATATCCATCCAAGTGCGAGATCCCAGAACTCTTATGCGAGCTCATGTGACATCATTTCAAGCCATATACAACAAATGTATAGTTTCAAATATTTATAGATCACATAAAAAAATTAGCTAAGTCACCCATCTCTTTCATTTTTTATAGTATTGCATTTCTTGAGTACTAAGCACTTATATTTTACTACATTTTATCATATTGTACATTATTAGCCACTTTATGAAATTAGATTTAATTCAATTTATATTAAATCACTTTCCTACTGAACCTGTGAGTCCATATATGACACAATAGAATTAGAAAACCAAAAATAAACCTAAACATTAAAAAAAAAAACTTAGCATCATCTGGCCTTGATGGTCTTCCTACAAGGAATTAAAATACATATTTTTCTAAATCGCTCTACTACCACAAAAATGTAATCATGACCTCTTTTGAAAGTAGGAAAACCACCCAATAAATATATGGAGATACTTTCCCATCGTCAGGAAGGAACTAGAAATGGAATATATAACCCTAACTTCCTATTATTAGGCTTGTTTTTACTGCAAAAAACATAAGCCCTAATGAATTTAGTAATCGCTTGTATTTTGGCCAAATAACATAACTTTGTTAGTGCATTAACGGTCTTTATCACACCAAAGTGACCAACAACTTCAGAAGTATGTGTACTTCCCTCATAAAATAAAATATTCCCCCTTAGGCACACAAATTTTCTCTTTATTGAAGAGAAATCCATCCTCGAAGTAGTAGGGTAAGTGCACCAAGTTGGGGGACAATTAAGTGGACATCAAATCCTGAATTTTACATTAAAAACAACAAAACATCAAATTTAGTCTTCCACAGACTTGAACCATGCCGAAAATTAAAAACTATGTCATAAAAATGGTACCATTGTGTAGGGAGACTATTAGCTTTGTAGAAATACTGATTTTAAAGTGAATAGAATAGGATAAATATCATTTTATAATTTTTACTAATAGTAGGTCTTTAAGACACTTTTTCCATGTGAATTTTTATGTTTACGTTTAAGACTACAAAATTTGTTTCACTTATCAGAATGTGATAAAACTTATACCATCCCAACCATGGTGAAATTATATACATGTTCAAATTTTTTTTTATTTGATTTCAATATTTTTTGATGAAGTTATGGCGGGCATTTCTGAAAGTGCTCTGTTTTCTTTATGTTTTCATACCACTTTCACGGAAAAAATCATAAAAAATAAAATATTACTCAAAAAATACAAAATAAAATCCATCCCAAGATAGATAGTGGAATCTAACTTCTCACTAAAGGAAAAAATATATATCAATTTTGGTCATCCAAATTGTGGGAAAAGCAGACTATAATCTTATCGGAGTTTTTAAAAAAAATATACCAAGTCATTGAATTTTGAGTGTTTAATATAGCTAATCTTGTCCATTTTTTACAAAAATTAGTATTTTAGAAACTAGATTCCAGATTCTATGATTAATATTAATATAATTTTGTCTAATTTTGAGTTTATGTATTGCTAATAATCCCTACAAGTTGATATTATGTTGTTATTTGCAATATGATGTCCACGGATGACCCTATATTTGTCCATCAACTTCCCGCACTTACCCAAAGTATTCTCCTCTAGGTACAAATCCCTCATTTGGAGGTTTCTTGAGAAATATTTCGTAAAATCTATATCTGCTCATAACCTTTCTTGTATGCTTCACACAAAAAGGCTCAAGAAGAGTTAACGTGCCCATAACTAAAAGAAAAGGAGGCCTAGATAACATATTACTAACTTGTTAGTCACACCTTTCTTATATTTGATAATCAAATGAAATTTCTATAAAAAAACCCATCCATTTATAGTGTCTAGCCTACTAAATTTTTTTTTCCGAACTTGTAGATATTGGAGAGGTTGGTGATCCATGTGAATGATAGTTTCTTTACCCATAAAATAATGTTTCCATTTCTTGATCGCTTTGCACAAGAGCATACAATTCCTTATCATATGTACAATAATTTAGAACTTCACCATGAAATAATTTGGAGTGGTAACATACGAGCTTACCTCCCGAAATAAGACAACCCCATAACATAGTCACCGACATTAGTTTCCACTTAGAAAGGTAGTTATAAGCTAGGTAATGCCTAAAATGGAGTATGACTAATCTTATATTCAAATGAATCAAAAGAAATTTGTTGTTTCTTATCCCAATCAACATCCTTACCCCTTGTTGTCACTAAATGTAAGCGGTCTTTTGCTTATGGATGAGAAGTTCTTGATAATATTCCTCAAATACTTAACTACACAAACAAATATCTTGTTCTCGGTCAAATTGATGGTGTAGGAAAATTTAGAATTAACTTTATCTTAGTTGGATCAATCCTCAACTCTCCATCTCTAACCACATGTCCCAAAAATATAAGCTAATGTTGAGAAAACTCACACTTATTCTCATTCAACACTGGGCGGTTCTCCTTAAGAACATGTAAAACTTGGTGCAAATGATCAATATGATCTTCAAAAGTTATGTTAAAATACAAAATATCATCCAAGTACACAAAACAAAGGAATCAATAAATGGACTCATTATCTCATTCATCAACCTCATGAAGGTAGCTGCAGTGCATTTCATAACCTGAATGATAATACCAAACCATTCATATAACTCGTGCTCGGTCTTGAACATTATTTGCATATGTCCTCTTACTTGATCCAAACTTGGTGATACCCATATTTCAAATCAAGATTAGTAAAATATTTATCATGATGTAATTGATCTAACAAATTATCAATGTAAGGAAGAGGGTACCTATTATTTATGGTTATTTTATTCAAAGCTCTATAATCAACATACATTCTCCATGAACCATCTTTCCTGGTACTAAAACAATAGAAGAACCAACATAGAGAAGTGATAGGATAGATTATACCTTGTTTAATAAAATATTGAATCGTTGTTTTACCTCATTTGGCATATTTTAAATAGTTCATGTATAATCCGAAGTTTGGAAGTGGACTATTGAGTATTAGGTGTATCTTATGCTTAATTGGCTTGACCAGGGGTAGCCCTACATAGGTATCTTGGAAAAATTCTCTCAATTTTTGAACCAAATATTCTATCTATATTTGATCTTTGTTAGAAAACATGATACATGTGGTTTTAAATAAACAATCATCTTGGGTATATATCTCAAAATAAGCAATGTAAATTTACTACTGATATTAATAAGCTTTTGGATTTGGTGACACTTCAAAGAGATAGATGAGTCTCCTAAAAGGTAAAAATGATGTATCTCTTATCATCCTTCACTAAATGGTACTGGTTTGCTCTCCTCATAAAGATAGAATCCTTGATATATAAAATATGGGTTGCCAAAAACTACACCACACACATCAAATGGAATGAAATCTACAGTAACTTCATCAATAAATGTCTTATAAATGCCAAAATTCAGTTTACATTGTTTGGTAACCTTAATGTCTACACCTTTATTTACCCAACCCAATGAATATCAAGACTTGGATGATTGTAATTTTCCAATTTTAGCCTATCCACTAACTCTTTACTAATCAAATTATCTTGAGAACATGTATCAAAAAGAACATCCACCTTAGTTTTCTTCACTTGAATTTTTATATGAAAAATCTTAGTTAGTTCCTTTTCTTGAACATCATTGTTACTACCCAAACATACTTATATGCAGAAAAGGTATAAAACATAGTCTCATCCACATCTTCATTACAAAATACTTCCTCTCCTTAGAGGGCATCCATGGCCTTCTTTTATTTTTCTTATTTTTGAAGGGATGTAATTCCAAGTGGAGCTTCTAACATTTTTCTTGGAATGAGTGTCAAAATCACAATGACCATAATGAAATTTAGTATCCTTCTTAGAAACGTAAGTAAATTTTTTTCTTATATTTCCTTTTCCTTTCTTATTTTGTTTGGTGTCACCTTGTTTTCTTAAATCATGCTAAGAGGTAGATGAACTTTTCTTCTTATCCATCTCTAAATAGTAGACTTGAGAACAAGCCTCATCAAAATCCACCGGATTGGCCAATATAACTAGTCTCCTCAAGTGGCTATGGAGTCCACCAATGTACTTCATCGAACGTCCCTGTCCGATACATATTTTCTCATCTAGATAGATTTATTTTGGAATTCACTAGTTTATTCTTGCACATTTTGGCATTGTTTCTTCCTACTATACCGCCAATATATGGATCTCGCATCCTCATAACAAATAAGATAGAAATTATTTTTTATTATCCTTTTAAATTCATCCCACTTAGTAATAGGAGGAATATTCTTAACAACCAATGAATGAACATAACTTTCAAACCAAGTTAAAGCATGATTGGTCAATTTTAACCTTGCAAAGGAAATCTATTGACTCTCATTGATTTGATGCAAATTGAAATATACCTCAAGTTGAGCTAGCCAATGGTCTATCTTCTCACTATTAACATCTCCATCATAAGGTTGAATCTATATCTTCACCTCTATTTTGAATATAGGGGTGTAGGGATGACACATGGCTACTCTTCATTATACTCACGAGTATCTTCTTCATGGGATCTTAGCGCCACATTCAAAATAATAAGTTTCTCCAGGAGAAATCCCATGATGGAATCCAATTTCCCTATGGAAAAGGAAATATTTCCCACATCCTTGGACAAAATTTCCACATTTTTATCTTATATATGTTAAAAATATTAGTTGGGAAAATGTGAGAAAACAAACAAATTTTCTTCCTAATCTAATATTCTCAAGAAAAACTTAAGATAGAGAAATAAATTGAAAGGGGGAGATAAAAATACTTGTACTTATCTATAAGTTGAAAATCTCATCCTTTGATGTGTTGGTTTTTCTCTTTCTTGATTGTTGATTACTCTTACTTTGTTTGAGATTTGTGTGGAAAAATGCGTAACCTCCCCTTGATTTCTTTTCGATTGCTTGATGAAGATGATAAAGGATTGAATGCTAATAAATTGTAGATGAATAGATTGATTGAGTGATCAAGAAGATAAAAGGTAGAGGTTTGTTAGCTTTTTCTCCTTCTTGATCTCATGGAGGAGGAGAGTTTAATTTATAGTTGAAGGTTGGAAGATTCAATGGCTAGGATGAAGCCATGTTACGATTTGGATCAATAATGAAGAATACATGTGAGGATAAAAATATATAGAATTAGATAATTCTAAGAATTTAGAAGAAGCATTTCATGCAATTAAAAATTCAATGGAGGGATGTTGGGAAATCCATTGAATTTTTAAATATGAAGAAGGAGATTTTAGAGAGGCTTATAGAAATAGAAGCCTCTAGATTTGGAGGATTTGGTTAGCTTAGGATTAGGTAGGATTAATTATGATTAGGGAGAGATTACATGGAGAGGCTAGGTGTAGGGAGGTGTAGAGTAGGTGGGTAGGTGGGTGTAGGAATATTAAATTCCTAGAAAATGTTAATGAAGAATTAAAATATGATAATAGGATATAATAAGGATTAATAATAAAATGGGATTTTAGATGAATGATAAAGGGTGAAAGGGATATTAGATAAATGATGAAAGGATTAAATGTGATAAAAGGAATTAATAATTATTAATATTGCTATTAATTATTAGATAGTGGTGATATTGGGATGTTTGTGGGACAGATTAATCGTAATTAATCATGTCGACATTTTAGATGTCTACATTTTCCCCTCTTTGAAGTGTTATTGTAGAGTAATCACAATTCAAAGAAAAATAAAAATAAGAGATTATGATAAAATGGTGATATGATGTGCCCCCTCGAGGGGTTAGATGGGGAGGAATGAGTCAGGAAACCACTCAAAAGAGGAGAGGCCCAAGTTAGTAGATAATGAAGATTAGAGGATGAGAATATTTCAGGATTCAGAGGATTACAAGATTGATTAGAGGATGAGAATATTTGAGGATTAGGATAAGAATATTTGAAGATTCAAAGGATTATGATTACAATATTATAAAATTTGAGGATTAAGAGGATTAGAAGATTTGAGGATTCATAGGATTAGGATGAGAGGGTTGTAATATTTAAGGATTCGTGAGGATCGGATGAGAGAATTATAATATTTAGATGATTAGGGATATTGGATTTTCAAGGATGTGGATTTTAGGATGCCTAAGTTAAGGGGTTGAGAATTTGTTTATTTTGGATTAGAGGATGCCCCAATCAAGGGGTTAGGATGAAGGATTTGTGATTTATATTTGAGGATGCTAGGTTTGAAGATGTTAGATTTGATGATGTATTGGATTTAGAGGATTAGAAGATTGAGGATGTTGGGATGAGAGAATAAGGATTGATTATTGGACCAATTTGGATGAGAGGATATTGATGAGGAGAAGATTAGGATGATGATCAAGTTTGATTAAAGATAGGATGTTAGAAGATGCCCCCACTAGGGGTGATGATTTTGGATGTTGGATGTGAGAGGATAAGAATTCAATGTGGAGATTGGTTAATTGATAAATGATGGATTGATATGAGGATGAGGGGTTAGATAGTTAGATGTTGAAAGAATTAGGCATGTATGATGATAAGGATAAAATTTGATGATAGAAGGGGTTTTGCTACCATAAATTTCCCATTCTTATCATCATTAAAAATTTGATTAATGATATGGCATAAAACAAGATGCACCAAGGATGAAGACCATGAGGACGTAATTTCCAAATACATGTGTCCTCATATGTTAGGAAATAAGGGATAAAATATGTGGATGAGTCCCTCACAGAATCGCAACAGTAGAAACTAATAAGAAAAAATATTACAGATCTGAAATAAAAGTGTAGAATAAAAATAACACAACACAAAGAGACAATATTTAACGTGGTTCACCCAATATGGGCTACATCCACCAAGAATCACTTTCTCATATTTTATTATAAGCCACCACTCTCTCAATATAATACCCAGATCTGTTTGGAGCTATGCTCAACAAACTCTACAAAATTCACACCCGAATTCATACACATCTACAATGCTACATCATAATCCTACCATATGCATTAAACCACATAAGTAGACAATCTGGTTAAATAGTTTTACAAAATTGTGGGTTTTAAAACCATGGCCCAAAGCTGTCCCATAAACATATGGGTCAAAAATCCCACCCATATGAGAAAAGCACATTTCCCAGATATAGGGCACATTTTAAGGCCAAAAACAAAATTCAAAGGCTATGCCCCAAACCCCTACTATCGGGGCAGCGACTCTGAGGCTTGGACCGACCCCAAACCTCGATGAGACAACTATGGAAAGTGTACAATACTCTTAGTGTACAATATTCAACACTTTCACACATGAAAACATGCTCCACAACCTAACATCATATAATTGGATAGATTAATACAAAGATATGGGCCTCATATCATTAGATTGTGCATTAAAGAAAAAGAAACAAAAGGGGCCTCATATAATTGAACAAAATGTAAATGCAAACAAGAAAACACACAAAGAAACAAACAAACACATTTCATGTATGAATTTTGTTTGTTGGTGTGATTTTGTGATCCTTTTATGGATTTTGTTTTAGTGTTTTGATTTTTGGATGTTTTGATTTTAGATTGTTTGATGTTGGATATTAAGATTTTGGATTTGGGATGGGTAGGATGGTAGATTGTATGGGTAAAATGAAAGGATTCATAATAGGATAGCTCATGGGGATAGGAAGGGATGGAAGGTGGGATCGACTTTCTCTATAAGTCCCAAAGTATGTTCGGGTAGGATAAAAGGGAAGGAGTGGGGAAATTAGATAGGTTGGATAGGATAGGGATTGGTTGATAGGTTAGGATTAGGTGGTATATGTGATGGGAGATAGATAAAATGATGGATATGCGATAGGATAATATGGAAGATAATAAGATATGCTCCCAAATATAAGAGGGATGGATTGAGGGATATATATGGTGTGCCCCAAGTGTAAAGTAGGGTGGACTGTGTGGATGGATGGATGGGTTCGATTTTCCCCCAAGTGTAGGGTAGGATGGGAAGTGAGAGGTATCTAAAATGGATGATGCCCCAGGTGGGATAGTAGTAAGGTTTCCCCTAGTCACAATGATAACAATTGAAAAGGGACATGAGGAGGATTGGATGAAAAAGGAAAAGATCACCATCTTCCCAAAAATATTTGATATTAAGGGAAAAAGGATGTGGATGTGATGGATGGAAGGAAATTAACATTTGTGATGAAAAAAAGATGAGCCTAATGGAACATCTTATAAGGCAAGAGTTGGTCTAAAATAGAAGTGTGACCAAGTTTTAAACAATATCTTTAAACATGCGAGCCCTATGTCTCTGCAAGATCAAAGTGTGTGTGATTATGATGGTTAATTACCACTTGAAGTGAAGATGTAATGGTTAGTATGTGAAGACAAATTATCTAATGTATAGGAGTGATTAAGTCAAATAGGTGGATGGAGGGATAAATCATGCATTTACTCCATTATCAACTAGACATCCATAGCCCCGATGGAGATACATCGATTCTTGTCACAACATTTATCTACGCCAACTAGGCATCCATAACCCCAAAGATATGCTGGAAGCATCCCTCTAAAGAGATTCTTGAGGTGGATTTTATTTGATTTTTTAATTTTGATATGATTTTTTTATTTTTGATAATTGGATTTATTTTTTTACATAAATGGTTCCACTCTCTTGATAACTTTCGAGGGGTTAAGAATCACATGTTGCTTGATGGGGGATGGAAATGAGTGTGGAGATGACATTGGCTAAAGTGTTAAAAGACATGACCAAGGGTATTCACGAAAAGTTGATTTAGTTTGTTAAAGTGTGTGGATCTCTAGGAGGAAAATTGTGCTTGAATGTTGGAGGTAATGATAGACCAAGGTCACATGGTTGTAGTAGGTACTATTGTCTTATAAAATGTGTGAGAAAGCTAATAAAGTATTCAAATGAATGGATTGGAAGAGGATATTTATGGATGTGAATATAAAAATGGATTAGTGTAAATGTATGTGGATGTTGGATAGAAGAAGGATGGGTGGGAAGGAAAGAACATTAGTGCATAGGTGGCAAATTATTTTCTCAATCCATTTTTAGGTGTTTATTATTTATAGGGGGATTAAATGATTTGTGATTGGGTTATGTGGTTGTGATGGTAGGATCAATAAGAGGAGTGGTAGAAATGGGTAGTGATGGACTAGTGGGAGGTAAATTGTTAGTGTTAGGTTTGTACCCTAAGCCTAAATGTCATGTATTTTGATGATGAGAGATGGGATCACAAATGCCTTGTTCATGGATGCCTAAGATTTTGCCTCAATATCTCATATTAGTGAACATATTTTTGCCTATAGGATATGAATTGGATGGGTAAGATGATCCCATGTGGTTAGTATGAGACTGGGGTTATAGTTTTGTCATATGCTAAGAGGACAAACTTAAAAAAGGATGGGAGGTGATATTTGTTTTGGTTTTTGATTGGTGAGGGATATTTGGATGTATGATGAGATTTGGATGGATAAAAATATTTGTATATCAAGTGGGATTGGATGGTGGTCGATGGATAGGGAGATAATCGGGATAGAAACGTGGTGGATAAAGAGGTTCAATGAAAGAAGCCCTTGGTTAATGAGGTTTTGGACATAAGACTCAAATTACATGCAATGATTGGTCAAATGTCCATGGGTGCAATGGAATTCATAATAATAGTATTCTTGATACCAAGTTGGTTTGGGAAGATTTTGATCGTGTGATTTGATTGGGTGATGGATGATCATGTTGAATGTTTTTAGATAATGGAAGATGGTGGTCAAGTATTCTCTTAAAGGGTGAAGTGGTTTGGGTTAAATGGTTTTGGGGAGTAGGAAGTAAAGGTACAATATTGGGTGGATTATGAGATATTTTGGTTGATTCGGATTTATGAGTTGGATTATAGTGTTGTGGTTTAGAAGATGAAGGGGATGGATTATGCCTCGGGAGAGAAGTGGATGGTTTTGTCTTGGAGGCCAAAGTATATTTGGTTGATTTTGGATTGGCTAGAGTATGTGGTTTTGAGGAAGATGGTTTTGGTGTAGGATTAGATTTTTAGGATTAGTAGATTTAGATGAAGGGGATGGGTGTGATATGGGGGTCACATTAGATTTGGGTGATGTTGGGGATGAAGGAGATATGGGCTATGGGTGTGATGTAGGAACCAAATTAGATTGGGTAGGGGATGGGATTCAAAGAGGATTGGTATTGGATTTGTTAGATTGGGAGTTGGTTACTTTGGATTCATGTTAGATGTTTTAGGATTGGGGGATAATGGATATGAAATAGGATAGTGTTAGGTTTAGGTGATGAAGGGGTAATATCTATTAGGTGTGGATGATAGGATGAAGGTGGGATAGGATCTACATTAGATGGTTTGGGATTGGGGTAGAATGGGAGGAGGGTGACTTAGGAGTCATGGTGGATGAAATAGTTTTGACCAAAACTACATCATTGATTGGCGTAGGTGAAGCGAGGGGGATAAATAGGTTTAGAGGTTGAATTTGATGGCAAATTAGGGGATGTTGGTCTATCAGGAGAAATCATGTAGGATTGTATTGGGGTGATAAAGATGGAAAGGAGGAAGAAATAAGATGATATGTGGGGGATGATGATTTTGGATGAAGTTGTTGGGATGGTTGTGGATATGTGAATTAGACTCGATGATAATTTTTATGATGACTTGATTTAGGAGTTGAATTTTTGATAGTGGTGGATTATTTACATGAGTTTTGATGGTAGGAAGGTGTTGGTTATGATGATTGATAGGGGATTTAGAGGTTGAGGTTTTAGATGGTTGTGTGGGTTTAGGATGGGTGGCTAGATTAGAAAGGAAACAAAGGAGGTACTTTTAGTATATGTCAAAGTTAGTGAGGTGGTAAAATTTTGATGAAATTGGATTATGAGGATAGTATTTTATGTTGATTAGGTTGAGGTGTGGATTGAGATGATTCAGTTCCTCAAAGAGGAAGCTAATTGTAGAAACCAGTTTTTGGTATCGTTCCTCCCCTTCACCCCTCATTTTCTCTCTTTGAAACTAACACCTAGTAGCTTTAATACAATGCTAAACTAAACCTATGCATCATCATGCTAAGAGCTTAAGAAAAGCTAACCTATCAACATTTCTACATTAAACATGAAATGAACATTTCAAGATAAATATGCTAAACAAACTAACTTCTATCTCTTATTGAATGCTAAAATGAGATGAGATTGAACCTATGTAGATCTCTAGCAATCAAAGAGTTAATTATGTACTTGAAATCTCAAGGTTTCTAAGAATGGATTCTTGTCAAATCATGGCTACAAGACCATTTGACATATCTCCATATGACTTCAAAAACTTGGGTGGATGAATACAAGAAATGGAGAAGGTTAGCTCTTCTAATGGAAGAATGCTTCAAAGATGATAAAGGCTATAGTGTATGCTTTATGCTCATTTAGGAGTGTAGGTGTAAATGGAAAGGTAGGAGGGGGCTCCTTATATAGCCCAATGGATAGAAGAATCTCTACATCCCTCTTCATGTGGGATAAATGGAGAGGTTGGGTTAGTTATGGATAAGGAAGGTTTAGAAAGGGTTGAGTCAACCTTAGAAGAGTTTATTTTTTCCTTTAGTGAGTCATGGGGTTTGAGGGGATTTATTAATTAACCAAAGTGATTAATTAATAGGTGTGCAAGATTTATAAGAATAGCATTTTAGAGGAATAATTAAATGATTTATGATTATGAGAGGATTTTAATTAAACATAATTAATTAATCTAGATTTATTGATTAGAAATAATTAATTAATGTAGATAGAAAGGGATTAATTAATTAGAAATAATTAATTAATCTAGATAGAAAGGGGAGTTAATTAATTAGAAATAATTAATTAATCTAGATAGAAAGGGGATTTGATTAATGGCATTCATTGTTGGATAGAAGAGTTAATTAATTAACGTAATGTAATTAATTAATGATGATAGAAAGAGAAAATGTGTGATATTGACGATATGTCATCAATTTGTGGAAAGGGTATAATTAGTGCAATTTAAGTATTTAAATTACTCGAGCTAAATTATAGGTGTCTACATTTTCCCTCTTTGAGGTGGCGTAAGTGATGCCACTTCAAAGATAGTAGAGATAAAATTTTGAAGCGTAGAAGAAAAATTAGTAGAAGTGAGAGATGCCCCTCGAGTGTCGATGGGGTGATGAAAGAAGGCGATCGATGATCGAAAAAGGTGAGAGAAATGGATAGAAGAATGGGTAGGGGAAAGATGCCCTAGGTGAATAAGAAGAATAGTGTTGATAGGAGAATGATGTAGAAGAAATATGGAGAAGAAGAGAGAAGAACTAGCTTTCATCCCTGTATTGAAACAACTTAATGTCATCATATTACAAAGATCTATGTCATCGGTCCTTATTAAAAATATAAGCATACGAAAAAGTAGGATGACATGAAAATCCATACTATAAAAAACAGTTTTCCATTTCTGAAAACACCCACTCAATGCAACATACAAAAAGAAATGCAATATGAGAAGGAAACAAGCTCATTTAACAGGGAAAACAAGTACAAACACACATATTCCAACCAACAATGGTCAAGACAATTGTAAAATGTTTTGTTATCAAGTGAAGATCCCAAATGTTTGTGATTGATGACAAGGGTTAAAAATGATGCCCCTAGCAAGGATACATGCAAGGGAGATGATGAAGGACACTAGGTCCAATGATAAAGCATTTAGTGCGCAATGAAACAATATCAAGCAACTAGATGTGCCCTAAAGTACCGAGCAAAAAATAGGCTAGCTTTGTAAATGGTTGTAAGTCAGATGATCCATGAGTCATTTAATTCATGAACACGTGAAAATTCCAACAAGATATGGAATGAATACCATGCAAGACACGAGTTTTCAGCCATTATGAGCTGGTTTACCTATTTTTGTCAAATTTTACAATTTTTAGGATTTTGAAAAATTTTTTTGGATTTTGAATTGATTTTTTTTTTTAGACTTTTGACAGTTTGGATAGAGAAGAAGTTAGAAGAATCAACAAGAATCTCCCAGGAGAAAAATAAATTCCTAGGGAGAAGAAAGAAGCAACAAGACGACAAATAATGCCCCAACACAACAATGAAAGATTAACAAAATAATTATTTAATAAAAATAATTATTTGATGGAGTGTGTAGAAGAAGTGACATCGCTAGGAGCAATAAAATTGTCCTAGTGAGAAGAAATGAGTACCAGGTGGAAAATAATGCCCAACATGGCAAAAATTAAAGAAAATAATTATTTAAATAAAATAATTATTCACATGAGTAGAAGAAAAATTAGAGTGTGATGTTATATGGTTTGATTTCACACTTTGTATGTATCATGATGATAGTTGAGATGTTTTTACCACATGTGTTTGATTTTACATGATAGATCCATAAATGATATCAATTGTATTGTACATGTGATGCTCTAGATTAGTGGATGGGATGACATGATGATATTGGTGCGAGGGGGATAGATTTTGATATTTTGATCCCTCTTGCCCCCATTTGATGATACGATATGTGATGATTAGCTTAGCATTCATGTATGATGTATACTTAGATTTTTATTTATATGATGTATAGATGATGTTAGATGTGATGATATTGATGGAGATATGATGATGTGATAACAAAACTATGTACATGCAACAAGAAAACACAATCAAATGTTAACAAAATTAACCAAATACACAGTGCTAACCAACATGAATTAACACAACTATGTACAATTATTTACAAGCATGCAAAAACACACTTCATATGTACAAGTAAGAATGAATCTAATCTAAGAAAGAAAAGATGAATCTTATCAAAGTATGTCTAAGAAATAAACTATACAAATGTACAAACAAAGAAACAACTATACAAGCAAACAATGTACACAAACAAAGCAAGAAAAAAGATAAAGTAAGTAAAATGTTATGTTTTGAAAGATTTTGTGAAAAGTTATGTTTTTGTAAGATTGTTTTGTGAAACAATTTTTACTATTTTTTTGTGTTTTTTGTGAAACAATTTTCTATTGTTTTTTGTTTTTTGAACAATTTTTGAGTATTTTTGTGATTTTGAACATTTTTGAATGTTTTTGTAATTTTGAACATTTTTGAGGATTTTCTAAGTTTTAGAAGCTATGCACAAAACCAAGAAATGTGGATGCCCCCAACGTTAGATAGGAGAATATACAAGGGTAGGCACCACGTGTTTATAAATAGGAAGGTGAAGTCACAGAAGTTCCCCCAGTATTAGATGTGGGATATAAAAAGACCATCCCTTCACTGATTTATAAGAGGAGAAAAATCTTGGATCAAGGCTTGACATAGGATAGGTTCATAGGGAATCTCAGATGTAGGTGCGGAACTATCCCTAGGCTAAGTAAAAGTACCCTCCAGATACAAGATGCTTGTGAACAATGAATCCTCCCAAGGCGGAAACCATTTTCACCAAGGGACCTATCCAAAGTGCCAAAATTGTGTGGTTTTCACATATGGATGATGTTTTCTCTTTTTCTTTTTTTTTTTTAATTTTTTGTATTTTGATCATTTTTACTTTTTTTTACTCTTTTTTTTTTTTTTAATTTTTGTGCCATGTTTAAGCATAGAACCACTTAAGGTGCATGGAATTCATAGGTTCATGAAGCTCATCACCATTGGGATGGGAAAGTTTGTATGCTCTTGTACCATATTTGGCCACAATGACGTAAGGTCCTAACCAATGTGGTTCAAACTTTCCTTTCTTCTCTCTTTCTGCCCTTGTGTTGAACTGATTTTATTTCATGACCAAATCTCGACCTCAAAATAACGAGGTATGATCCTTTTGTTGTAATTTCTAGAGACTCTATTCTGATACACTTTGAGATGGTTAAGGGCATGTATACACTTTTCATCTAGGAGTTCTAATTTTGCCATGGCCACTCATGTAATCCTCATCCTTGTCTAGATAATCCCTAAGAGATATTCTCAGGGAAGGAAGCTCAATTTCCAATGGGATGATGGATTTAGTTCCAAATACTAGGGAATAGGGTGTCACACTAGTAGGAGTGTGAATGGAGGTCCTATAAGCCCAAAGGGCTGGGTGAATTTGCAAATGCCAATTATGACCTATCTTACTCACCATCTTTTCCATGATTTGAACCAATGTTTTGTTAGTGGCTTCATCTTGCCCATTACCTTATGGATAATATGGTGTAGACCACTTCAATTTTATTTGAAATCAATGACAAAGGTCTTTCACTATCTTGTTCTTGAAATATTTTCCATTATTAGTAACTATGGCCATAGGAATGCCATACCGAAAGATAAGGTGATTCATGATAAACTTTGAAATCTGAGCTCCTGTAACATAAGTCAAAGGAACAACCTCCACCCACTTAGTGAAATATTCTAGTAGCTGTGATGATGTGAGTATGACCATTAGATGAGGTAGGGGTGAGCTTTCCTATTAAATCTAGTCCCCATTTGGAGAATGGCCATGGGGTTGTGATTGGCTGTAACAACTGATTGTGATGGCGCATGGATGAAATTTCCATACTTTTGACATAGTACACATTTCCTTACATAGTTGAGAACAATCATTGTTTCCATAGTAGGCCAATAGTAATAGCCTACTCTCGACAATTTATTCTAGAACCATTGATCATTTTATATTGGCACCACACACCCATTCATGTACCTCTTTGATTTCAAAAATGAAGAATTAAAATACCAATATATGAGGATCATGATCCATCATGATCACATAAGGGTGTGACACCAATCTAATGAATTGGGAATTATTACATAATAGAAGATATGTTAGATGGAAGGGAAGTCCGAGTGATGAGTCTATACTAGATTTAAAATGGTTTGAAGTGTCGAAGAAACAATCATTTCAAATAATTAGTGGGTCATTTCAATGTGTAGATTTTCAACAACAAATATCAACAAGATTGGAATGATGTATACATCACAAACATGAGACATAACCACTAAGATTTGGTTTGTGATAGATACTAACTATTAAAATTTTACAAGTTTTTAGATGATTTGTAAAAAGTTTTGAATTTTTTTGGAATTTGATTAACAACCTTTTTATTCCCATTTTTGGAGACTTTTGAGGTATTTTGGATAGAGAATAAGTATAGAAGAATCAGGTAAGGTCCTCTCCAAGCAAAATAAATACCCCGGGGAGAAGTAAAAATCCATCAAATGGTTGACAAATAATGCCCCAAAGACAATGAAAGCATTAACAAAATAATATTTAATAAAAATCCATTATAAGATATGTCCTTTGATGAAGCTTTAAGGATGATCACCACTTAAAATGATGATTGTCCTAGTGAGAAGAAATGAGTACTTAGATGGCCCAAAATAATCCCTTTGAGACATGCATTTTATACTTTATCATGGAATGGTGTTTTGAAAATAATTATTTAATGATAAAATCAATTTTATTATTCACTTGATGATTGATGTAGAAGAGATTATGGAGTGTGATGTTATATGGTTTGATTTCACACTTTTGTATGTATCATGATGATAGTTGAGATTTTTTACCACATGTGTTTGATTTTGACATGATAGATCCATAGATGATATCAATTGTATTGTATATGTGATGTTCTAGATTAGTGGATGGGATGATATGATGATATTTGTGTGGGGGGATAGATTTTGATATTTGTGATCCCTCTTGCCCCCATTTGATGATACGATATGTGATGATTAGCTTAGCATACATGTATGATGTATAGACAGTAGCATTTTATTTATATATGATGTATAGATGATGTTAGATGTGATGATATTGATGGAGATATGATGATGTGATAACAAAACTATGTACATATGAAACAAGCAAACACAATCAAATGTTAACAAACTTAACCAAATATACAGTGCTAACCAACATGAATTAACACAACTATGTACAATTATTTACAAGCATGCAAAAACACACTTCATATGTACAAGTAAGAATGAATCTAATCTAAGCAAGAAAAGATGAATCTTATCAAAGTATGTCTAAGAAACAAACTATACAAATGTACAAAACAAGCAACAACTATACAAAAAAACAATGTACACAAACAAAGCAAGAAACAAGATAAAGTAAGTAAACTAAAGTTATGTTTTTGCAAGACTATTTTTTGAAACATTTTTTTCTTTTATTGTTTTTGTTTTTTGTGAAATATTTTTCTATTTTTTGTGCTTTTTGAAACAATTTCTAATGTTTTTTCAATTTTTGAAAAACATTTTTGAATGTTTTTGTGATTTTCAAAATATTTTTTGAATGTTTTTGTGATTTTAAAACATATTTGAATGTTTTTTGTACAATTTTCTAAGGTTTTAGAAGCTATGCACATGTAACCGAAACATGGATGCCCCAAAGCATTAGAGAGAATATACAAGGGGGAAGGCCACGTGTTTACAAACAGAAGGTGAAGTTGTAGAAAGTGCCCCCAGCGTTAGATGGGGAATATAAAAAGACCATCCCTTCACCGATTTATAAGAGGAGAAAAATTTGGATCAAGGCTTGATAGAAGATAGGTTCACAGGAATTTCGGATATAGGTGTGGAACTATCCCTAGGCTAAGTAAAAGTACCCTCCAGATACAAGATGCTTGTGAACAACGAATCCCAAGGTGCCATCAAAACTGGTTTTCACCAAGGGACCTATCCAAAGTGCCACAATTGTGGTTTTCACATATGGATGACCTATTTTCTCTTTTTTTTTTTTTAATTTTTTTATTTTTTTTTGTATTTTGATCATTTTTACTCTTTTTTTTTTTTTTTTTTTGATTTTTGCCATGTTTAAGCATAGAACCACTTAAGGTGCATGACATTCATAGGTTTCGTGGAGCTCATCACCATTGGGATGGGAAAGTTTGTATGCTCTTGTACCATATTTGGCCACAATGATGTAAGGTCCTAACCAATGCGGTTGAACTTTCCTTTCTTTTCTCTTTCTGCCCTTGTGTTGAACTGATTTTCTTTCATGACCAAATCTCTGACCTCAAACTGATGAGGTATGATCCTTTTGTTGTAATTTCTAGAGACTCTTTTTCGATACACTTTGAGATGGTTAAGGGTGTGGATGCACTTTTCATCCAGGAGTTCTAATTTTAGCCTGGCCACTCTGTAATCCTCATCCTTATCCAGATAATCCCTAAGAGATATTCTCAAGGAAGGAAGCTGATTTCCAATGGGATGATGGATTTCGGTTCCAAATACTAGGGAATAGGGTGTCACACAAGTAGGAGTGTGAATGGAGGTCCTATAAGCCCAAAGGGTTGGGTGAATTTACAAATGCCAATTGACACTGTCTTACTCACCATATTTTCCATGATTCGAACCAATGTTTTGTTAGTGGCTTTAGCCTGCCCATTACCTTGTGGATAATATGGTGTAGACCACTTCAATTTTATTTGAAATCGATGACAAAGGTCCTTCTATCTTATCTTGTTTCTTGAATGATTTTCCATTATAATGTAACTATGGCAGCGTATGAATGCCATACCCGGCGAGATAAGGTGATTCATGATAAACTTTGAAATCTGAGCTCCTGTAACATAAGTCAAAGGAACAACCTCCACCCACTTAGTGAAATATTTCCAGTTTGTGATGATGTGGGTATGGCCATTAGATGAGGTAGGTGAGCTTTCCTATTAAATCAAGTCCCCATTTGGAAAATGGCCATGGGGTTGTGATTGGCTGTAATGGCTGTGATGGTGCATGGATGAAATTTCCATTTTTTGACATAGTACGCATTTCCTTACATAGTTACAGATAATTTGTTTCCATAGTAGGCCAATAGTAGCCTACTCTTAACAATTTCTTTGCTAAAACCATTCCATTTGTATGGGTGCCACACACCCCTTCATGTACCTCTTTGATTGCTTGGACTGACTCTATTACATCTAGACAATGCAATGATTCCCATCATAGCCATGATGATAGAGCATATCTCCTAAGAGGGTGTAATGGGCTATCTGGTGGATAAGGCTTTGTTTTTTAGAATGGGAGATGTCAGAGGGAAGGTGTTGTGTTTAAGATAGGCATAGATGTGCACATACCATGGGGAATAGGGACCAACAACTTCACAAGCCAAAACATGATTTTGGCATGTCATGCATTAGTGCATAGATTCTCAACAAAAAATGGCATATCATTTCTCTCTGGTGGAATTCATACAGCATAGAACCTATGGTTTCCATAGCATCTATGGATCTATTTTTTGCTCTTGGAATCTGTTTGAATGTAATATGCACAAAATACTCTTTCAAAGTTTCCACCAGTTTTTTGTAGGGGATGAGTTTCTCATCCTTGACTTTATATTCATCATTAACTTGTTTGATGATCAATTATGAATCACCAATGATCTTAACATGATGGATATCCCATTTGATTTCTAGCTTCATCCCATGATGAGTGCCTCATATTCCACAATATTATTTGTACAAGGAAAACCAAGGAAAAATCTTGAGGTATAGGGTCACTAAAGGAGTAATTAATACCACACCTACCCCCGAACCATGAAAAGTAAAAGATCCATCAAAGTGCACTTGCCACATGATAGATTCCTCAATATACATTAATGAAGCATCTGGCAGATCCAGACTCATCAGGCTCTGTTCTAGTAATGGTGCTTCTACTAACTGATCGGTGAGTACTTGTCCTTTTACCAACTTTTGATGTACATACTCAATGTCAAATTCACTTAGTAGAATGATCCAATTAGCCATTCTACCTGTAAGGGTGGGTTTTGACAAATAGGTACTTAAGTGGGTCAACTTTGGATATAAGCTTGGTTTTAGTATTTAATAGGTAATGGAAAAGTTTTTGGAAGGTAAAAACTACAGCCAAACAAGATTTTTCAATCTGAGGGTAGTTGAGCTCATAAGAAATGAGAGTATGACTGAGATAGTACACAACTTTTTCTTTATGGCCGAGGTCATATTGGGTGAGCAACACACCAATAGAAAATTGAGTAGTAGAAATATACAACAAGAGTGGCTCACCGGGAGTTGGAGGCATGAGGATAGGTGGATTGGCTAAGTATTTCTTAAGAAAGGTGAAGGCTGTTGTTGCTCTGGTCCCCAAATAAAGGAAACATCCTTTTTAAGTAGATGGGTGAATGAATGACATTTGTCAACAAGTTGGGAAATGAAAGCGGATGGCTTGTATCTTTCCTTGCAAGTACTAGTTGTTTGATGTTTTTGGGAGGAGGCATTTCAAGTAATGGTGGTAACTTTAGCTGGGTCTACCTCAATCCCTCTTCGTGATACAATGAATCCAAGAAACTTTCCTGATAGTATACACCAAACACACACTTCTTTGGATTCAATCTGACTTTGTATTCCCACAGGCATTCAAAGATACGCCACAAAATCTCAGGTGATCTGCTCTTGTCTTGGATTTCTGAGGATATCATCCACATAGTCTTCCATGATGTCATGAATCATATCATGGAAAATCATGGTCATTTCCCTTTGATAAGTTGTTGCACCTGCATTTTTAAGGCCAAAGGGCATTACCTGATAACAAAAAGTTCCCCAAGGGGTTGTGAAGGCCATCTTGTGTTGATCTTCATCTGTGATTTTGATCTGATTATAGCCTGAAAAGCCATCCATAAGAGATAACATTTCATATCTCGTAGTTGAATCAACAATCATATCAATATTGGGCAATGGAAATCATCTTTTGGACATGCCTTATTAATGTCTCTAAAATCCATATAGATTCGATCCCAATAGGTTTCTTTTGTATGGGGACTATGTTTGATATCCATTCTGAGTAATCAATAGGTCTAATGAAGCCCACCACTAAGCAATATTTCTAGCTCTTCTTTAACTAGAAGAGCCACCATGGATGCATTTTTTTGAGCTTTTGTTTGATGGGCTTGGCATCTGTGTGCACTACTAGGTTATGCACTACCAAAGTTGGATCCAAGCCCGACATATCCTTATAGGACCATGTGAATACATCTACAAATTCCCACAGAAGCATGGTGAATGTTTTTTGTTTCATGTCGAGAGTGAAGCTCCTAGTTTGACTATCTTTGGATCATCTTTTGTTCCAATATTCACATCAATGGTTTCTTCCACTAGCATTTTTGACAAATCCTCCATACGCGTAGGATGGAGGAAGGTTGAGATCTTCTTCCAAGGGTGTCTCTATGATATTTTCACCCTTGGTGTGGTCACTTTTCTTGTCCATTGATTTTTTTACTTGTTTTTCAGCCAACGCCTCAAAGAGGTTTTCATTGTGTGACTTGGAATTTTTTTTTTGCCGAGGATTTTTTGGAAATTTTTCCCTCACTTTTTCTCAAGTTTTTTTGACCATGAAGCTCAACTTCCTCACCAAAGTACACAGGTATCTAAGTCAATGTAGAAACCCTTCTTATGGTCTCCAATTGGAATTGTATCTCGAATGCCCATGAATTTATGCAATGGCTTCATCATTTTCAAAGAGATCTAGTGGTACGTGACATTTGTTGGTCCCATTCGACAAGGAAAGGGTAAACAAGGTCAATTTTAGGTTCAAGTAGGGGTTATGGTAAGGACAATGGTATCCATGAATAGGTTCGTGGAGGCAAGATCCTCGTATTGGCTATAGTGGGAATCTGTGTTGTTGTCTAAATAATCAGAGCTATCTTCACGCTCAGAATAGGTGGCATCTTGATCATTGGGGTGTGATCCATAGGGTCGAATGTCGATGTCATATCTTTCCATCTTGAAATGTGGGAGAGGAACTGGTTCTCTCGGTCCTTGCTCATTCTTTCACATCCTAGACCCTTGTAGCCCATGGAATACATCATTCGGCTAGACTTCTCATACTTAGGATTTGGTAGCAAGTTGGTTGAGTATCTTCAGGACCCAAGTCATAGGTGGGTCCAACAATTTCTCTTCAAGCGAGTAACCCCCCAGGTAAAAATGACCCAATAGTTCACTCATCTCTAGGCCATCTGAAATGATAGTTGGGTCGGCCTCTAGTTTTAGGTGACAATGATAGGTCTAAAACCAAAAGAGCTTGTTGCACATTATATTCTCCACAACCATATTCCAGAACCTTCATCTCCCATGAATCAAAAGGAGAAGTTGATGTAGAAGCTTCATGGGTGCAAGAACTTAGGGAATCTGAATCTACCCATGACTCCATGGCTTCAGATTGAAGAGGAACAACTATATCAATAGAGGGACATATATAGGCACCCTTACGCAAAAACTATTGAGAGCTCTAGTAGTGAGCGAAGGGCTCTGGATCTCCTTGTATTGTGACAGTGTGTCCCTCGTGTTTCAATTTGATGCATTGATGGAATGTTGATGGCACATGACCTGCATGGCATGAATCCATGGTCGAGCAAAGAAGCATATTATATGGAAGTTCCAAGTCCAAGACATGAAACTTCATGTCGATGACAAGTGGGTCCTACTTCCATGGGTAATGTGATTGTGCCAGTTGATTCCCTTTCCGCATTGTTGTAAGTGGTTATGGTAATGATGTGGGACTCTAGATCTTCTTTTGTATGTCCTAGTTTGCTTAATTAATTTCAATGTGCATATATTCAAGCCCTGATCCATTGTCCACAAGCACCCATTTTATCTTTCGGTGGGTAACAAATACCTCAATATATAGGGGGAGATTATGTTGGATCTTCAATAGGGATCTCCCTATGATTAAAAGAGATGTACTCAATTGGTACAATGTTGGCCACCACATAGCTTGAAGATGCAAAGGGTCTACTTCTAGTGGCACTCCTGACCCCTGAAAAGTTTTTGTACAAGATGTCCTTATGTACATTTGATATTTTGAGAAGATCCAAGATTGAAATCTTGGCAGATGTCTTCTCAAGTTGTTCTAAGAGGTTAGTACCTACCATCTTGTGGGGTCGATGGAGAGGGTTCAGAATCATGAGGTGGGTGTGCCTTGTTACCGCATGCAATCCTTTCCCTTGATCCGAATGGTGTTCACATGGTCATTAGGAGAGTGGATACATCCAATGAGTGAATCATAATGATTATTGTCCTTCTTGGTATATAGATAATTCACCACTTTGTAACTCTGGGATGACTCTCCTCGATCCAAATTTTTCTCATCTAACTTACCATGTTTAGGGAATGGTTCTTTGAATATTCCCATCTTTTCATTTGGCATTTGAGTTTTCTCTGGGGTGTCCACTTCTATCTCCCCATTGATGAGATCTTGGATGTAGTGATGAAGTCATAGACATTTTTCTATTTTGTGTCCCTTGACATGATGTAATTCACAATAGTCATGCTCTTTGTACCATGATGGTTTGGAGCATTTCATCAAAGGGTTGTGTCATGGGATAAGTCACCATGTGAGCTGCATCCAATTGCTTCAATATGGCCGACAAAGGCTCATTGAGAGGAGTGAACATTCTATGTTTAGGTGGTGGTTGAATAGGTCCTTTGGTAGTTTAAAAGGTTGACCAGTTTGAACTGTTTGTATGTGTTTGGAATATGTGATTGTCTCCCACCATGTTCTTGTTTTTGTTAAATATTTTCAGATTTTCCATGGGTTTTGCATTTTGGTTATCCTTAGAGTGTGATTTAATGGTTCCTTTGGCAATAAGGGATTTCTCTATTTGAATGCCCTTTTCAATAACCTCTTGAAGGTGTGAACACAATGCATTTGCAAGATGAAAAGTGATGTCTGGGTTGAGATTGGGCACAAAGATACTCACTAGCTATTTTTTAGGGAATGCACAAGGGAAGTGACTGGCTATCCCTCTCCATCTTTGTAGGAAGCTAGTGAATGTCTCGTTAGGGATGTTGTTTAGTGCCACACAAGTCCACCATGGTTATGTCACTTTCTATGTTGTATGAGAAGTGTGTACAAACCTTTCTGCTAGTTCAGGCCATGTGAAAATAGACCCATGAGGTAAGCGAGTGAACCATTCCAAGGCTTGGCCCCTAGACTCTTTGGAAAGAGTCGTATGAGGTAATTGTCATTGTAGGCCACTTCTTGGCATGCCATGTAAAAATATTTTACATGGTCTCATGGGTCACCTTTCCCTCTATATTTGTCAAATTTTGGCATGTCAAATTTTTAGGGAAGGGTTGAAGTGTCATAGTTTTATCAAATGGATGGGGACATAGCTCTTCGTATTGATATTTCTGCTTATTCCCCACAGTACTCTCTTGGAGGCTTGTAAGTGTCACTTTCATAGATTGCATTTCTTGTGTGAGTAATTGTTCTTTGGTAGGAGAAGTAGGGATATATATATGATTGTATTCCATATTGTCTCCTCCTTGATTGTCCATTTGAAGTTCACTAATTTTGACCTTAGGTTTTGTCTTTTGTACATTCTTGTTTGTTTCTTTTTGTACATGAGATGTTAACAAAGCTAATTGTCAACTAAGGTTGTAAATTTTTTGTTGAATAGTGACTTATTCTTGAGAGGTTCCTCTTCTTCTTCATGATGTGGAGGTTGTTCAACATTTTTTGTGTTCTATTCTAACTTTACGTGGTACTTTAAGGAAAGGTATTCTATATCCCACTACATTATCATTTCCCATGTTAGAGGTAGAAGCATGTCCATGTGTTAATATATCCTCCATGTTAATAAGAGGTTTCTCCTCTTCATTAGCATCATTTGTAGGTGGGATTATCTCTTGTTTGATAGGCATTCTGGCTCCTAACTCCACAACTCGTGCTAGTACCCGATCCTTGTTTCTAAAAAGGAATTCATCTAACAAGGTGGGGTCGAAATCAAATTCCACATGTGGTGATTCTAACTCATCACCGCTATGATCTATCATTTCTTCTACTTCTTTCTTCATGGAGAATAAAGGCCCAAGATCATGGCCAATAAAGGGTTTGACCCTTGTTTGTTTGAGGCTTCCCAAGTTTGTGTTTTCTTGCTTCCAAAGCCTTCTTTTTTGAGCCCTAATCTTGTTTTAGGGGCCATGACGTGTAATAGTTTCACTAAGGTATCTGTGAATGTGTTCAAATATTTTATCAAACCTAAGTGAAAAAAATAATGTCAAGAAATCAAGGTATATTATGAATGTCAAAGAACCAACGTGACACAATGATTTTCTCTTAAATGAATGAGTTAAGCAAGATTCAATCACACAATGTTGAGTTTCAAACCAAATAATCAAATGAAGTACTTCCTAAATTTTTTTTTGAAAAGGTAGTTGGTGTCGTATGATGATTAAAAAAATGTCCCTACTTATGTCGAGTTCAAAGAAATGAACAAGGCGTAAGTAATAACAAGAAGTTAACGTGACCTCCAAACAAAGTATACTAGAAGCAAGCCCAAATTCAATCAAGACCTATATTCCAAAAGGTGTCAGTTATGATTGTGAGTGACACAACAATTTCACCAAGATATGTTAACCAAACTTTGTGAGAAAGTAAGGTATTGATATCAAGATGATATTGATATAACACGCACAAGTGGTAACACTTAACACTCTTTCAGAATCGAGGTAATAATTGAAATCAAACTAAAGCTATAGTATACCTAGGAATTGTTAAAGTGTATATAGTGTAACCTTACAATATAGATATTTAGGTCAAGTTTACAAGAAACAAGACGTAAATACCAAAATTGTAGTGACACGATATAAACAAGATAACCATTCAAAGGAGAATCAAAGTGATGAACCAAGCCTAACTACGATGACAATCTTGACTTGGGTATCAAGATAAAAAAGGCTACCAATGATATAAAAATGTCTCCACACACTTTAGATGTTTAACAACCCAACCACAAACATGGATGGGTGTAAATGGACACAAAAGTGGTGAAAACAATCAATTGATAATGCAAAGGTAGTCACTCTTCTTTTGATCAACAAAGTGTCAAAAGAAAGTGAAGGAAGTAGATCAATTGGGGTTGAAAAATGTTGGCCTTACTTTGGCAGAGTTTCACCTCACCTTAGGGAAAGTGAAAAACTAAGAAAAAGTAATGCTTCACATGTTTCATGATGAACAATAGCTCTCAACTCAAATTGGTTTTGATGTGGTCCAAGTTGGCTCCTGGTCAAAGATAGCTTCCTAGGTGGTTCACTCAACTAGGTGTCACAAGTCATCTAAGAGTGAGCTTGATTTACCAAGAAAAGTCACACTGACTAATTCTTGGAGTATCTCGGCTTTACTTTACCCCCTTCAAGCATAGTGGGCAATAAATGTGTCCATCGTGTACTCTCACTGGGGTCGCGATATACGGATAACTTGTGATGCTAAATCTCACAAATGGTAATACTAGTCAAGTAGGTTGTGTGGAGCACTTCCCGTTTCATCCACAAGGTTCCCTCTTGCGTGGACTACTTTGGGGTTCCTAGGACCACCCCCATTGTTGTAGCTTAAGGCTTATGCCAAAGGGGTTATGTCCTAGTTTTAAGTGGATGGGAGACATACCCTTATCCGAACCTGCAAATCAAGTGTTTTGAATGTGGTGTGTTTTTTTATCTTTTAGACTTAATGTGGTTTATTCATTCATCATTTGGAAACCTGCAACACACGTTTAGTTAGAAAATTTTGTTTTGAACTCCTTTCTTTGACAAGCATTTTTAGGTCCTACACTCAAGCGTTAGTAGTTCTCCAAGAAAATCACATTATTTAAAAGAGGATTAAGAGTTGATTTTGATTCTCAAGATCATCCAAGGATGCAAGAGAAGAGCATACACAACAAATAATCCAACTAAAAAGTAAAAAAACTTTTTAAATCAATGAACCATACAAAAATCTTGATAAATGTTCATTCCCTTAAACCAAAAGTGAAAGATGAAGTTTCCAATTTACCAAATGTTATAAAATGAAGACTAAAGTTGCTTTTGATTCTCAAGATCACCCTAAGGTGCAAGAGAAGAGCATACACAAACTTTATCCCAACTATATAGAAATGGAAAACTTCAAATCAAAGGACCATTGAAAAATGCTTTGTAAAAGGTTCATTCCCTTAAGCAAAATGAATAATCAAATTTCAAGTTTAATCCCAATGTTAAAAAGATAGATATAAAAGTTTTTTTTGATTCTCAAGATCACCAAAAGGTGCAAGAGAAGAGCATACACATGCTTTGGTCTAAATCAAGTAAAGCATGGAAATACAACATTCATCAAAACATTAGACATGTTAGAAAATGACCAGTTTTAAAATAAAAGGAAAACCTACAATTTTGTAAGTATAAATCCCAAATTTATGTTTTCATTGCATAGTTAACTTCAATACCTTTCCAACACAAAAAAAAAATGGAGTCATTTGAGTTTGGGAGCAAAATTTATGGCCTTCGGAAGATGGGTTACACATATGCTCTTATGCTCATGGGTATGCACTTGACATGCACTCAAAAAAATGTCAAAAAAATGTCCCTTAATCTGCAAAATGGTCAAATTTTTCCAACCAAGATTCAATTTTGACAACAACCCATCACATTAATATATGAATAGAAGACTCAACGCTATCAAACATTAACATACATGCTCAAGAATTTAAGATTTTCAAGAAATTGGCAAAACTAGCATGTAGAATGATGAAAAAGTAAGCTCTAAAAATGAAAACATGATGAAATATTGAAATTTTCTCACCAAGATCAATTTTTGACAAAACCCACCACATTAATATGTAAATAGAAGACTCAACACTATCAAACACTAACCTACATGCTCAAGAATTTAAGATTTTCAAGAAATTGACAAAACTAGCATGTAGAATGTTGAAAAAACAAGATCTAAAAATGAAAACATGGAGAAATCTTGAAATTTTCCCATCAATTCCAATTTTGACAAGCACTTCACCTCCTTTATACCTACAAAGGAAGACTCAACACATTCAAACTCAACAAAACAAGTTAAGAAAAACAAGTTATGTCAATATATGCAAAAAGAGGGTTAGTAACCAAAATTGAAACTAAACTACAAAAACTTGAAATTAAGTGCAAAGGACAATGGAGTAAGTCCCACCGGGCATGCCATATGTATGCATGAAAATTAGTTATCTATGTAAGTAGAATTGAAACTAACACCTAGTAGCTTCAATACAATGCTAAACTAAACCTATGCATCATCATGCTAAGAGCTTAAGCAAAGCTAACCTATCAACATTTCTACATTAAACATGAAATGAACATTTCAAGCTAATATGCTAAACAAATTAACTTCTATCTCTTATTGAATGCTAAATGAGATGAGATTGAACCTATGTAGATCTCTAGCAATCAAAGAGTTGATTATGTGCTTGAAATCCCAAGGTTTCTAAGAATGGAGTCTTGTCAAATCATGGCTACAAGACCATTTGACATATCTCCATATGACTTCAAAACTTGGGTGGATGAATGCAAGAAATGGAGAAGGCTAGCTCTTCTAATGGAAGAATGCTCAAAGATGATAAAATGGCTATAGTGTATGCTCTATGCTCATTTAGGAGTGTAGGTGTAAATAGAAAGGTAGGAGGAGGGCTCCTTATATAGCCCAATGGATAGAAGAATCTCTACATCCCTCTTCATGTGGGATAAATGGAGAGGTTGGGTTAGTTGTGGATAAGGGAGGTTTAGAAAGGGTTGAGTCAACCTTAGGAGAGTTTATTTTGTCCTTTAGTGACTCATGGGGTTTGAGGGGATTTATTAATTAACCAAAGTGATTAATTAATAGGTGTGCAAGCTTATATAAGCTTTTTAGAGGAATAGTTAGTATGATTTATGTTATGAGAGGATTTTAATCAAATAAATGACGATTTATTGATTAAATAGAAGAGAATTAATTAATTAATTAAGAATAATTAATTAATCTAGATATGTAGATAAAAGGGATTAATTAATTAGAAATAATTAATTAATGTAGATAGAAAGGGGAGCTTAATTAATTAGAAATAATTAATTAATCTAGATAGAATAGCTTAATTAATTAAATAGATTAATTAATCTAGATAGTAAAGGGAGTTGATTAATGGAAGGTCATTAATTGGCATCATTGTTGGATAAAAGAGTTAATTAACTAACAAATCCATTATTGCACCTAATCACTCAAATCATTCCCCCACTCACCTAATGGTTTTACTTTGTCAAACCCAAATTACCTTGTAACCCCTAAACTAATCCCATCTCAGAGCTATAAATACATGCCTTCCCCCTCTTTTAAACAAGTTAGAAGTCATAGTAAACCTCGACATTATAGCCCTTCGCTTATCATAATATCACCGCACTACTCTTGTGATGCCATTTGTATCACCATAATATCATCCCCATGCACTTTTGGTTCTCTTAATTTGGTTTTCTTTACATTTTCTTTGATCAAATCTAGTAGCTCTCATACATCGACATTTTTAGGTTCTGTTATTTATCAATTTCTACATGTTATCCATCTATCTTTCATTTATATCATTTTATCTTATCAAATAGGGGGTTGACATCTGCATAAGGAAGCTTGTGCTTCTTGGAACCAACTTCGTTGGGCAGCCCCCGCATATACCATCTAATCTGTTTTCCTCTTAGTTGCATTTGTTTTGCAGTCTATCCAACTCACATTTGAGGAAATTCACTTTATGCCCATCTATTTGCATCCATCATCTCTAAGGGTACCTTAAACCCCACATCGTTGAGTTTTCTTGATTTTATTTGTTATCAGCTCACTAAAGACAAGGACGAAGAAAATTTGATCAAAATTCTTGCACGCCCAGTGGGACCAATCCCAGATCTGGTCATTTGTTTTTTCACTTTACTTGTCTTGTGCAAGTGTCATACGTATAAAAACTATCTTTATTCATAGTTGTCATCCATTTAGATATCTTGTGAATATTTAATTTTTTTAGGCTTACTTGTTTACAAGGTGGATTGTTCTCACGTCATTCGGTATGTTACTTTCGGTAGTCTATATCCGCCTTGAGGTAAGAGGATTTGCTTTTTTGTTTCTTGTTTTCTAGTTCCACATTACTACATTTCTTTGTTTTGTTAAGTAGATCTTATATAAACCTGTAAAAACAAAACAACAAAAATCATTGTTATTAAAAATAAATAAAGAAAATAAAAATAAAAACAAAATTCATACTTTGAGTTCTACTGGCATGGGAAATCCATCTGGAAAATAATCTTATTGTTTGGCTTTTGTTCTCGATCTTAGTTTTACAATCGATATATATATATATATATATATCTTAATTTCCAACTGTATATCGATCTTACTTTTCAAAATATACAAGTCTATATTTATTTATTTAAAGGGAAACAAAAATTTCACTCCCATCCCCATCTCCCATCAACGCCAAGCTTTATTCCAACTCCCCGATCCAACTTGACTCACTTATCTCCCACCCCACCACCTATCTAGTTACACACCCCGACCTCCATGCCTAGATTTGATCTCGCCATCTACCATCTCGTTTCAAAAACCCTTATCATTTTGCAAATAGCTATCTTGTCAATTGGATTATTCATTTAATTTATTTGTTATTCCTACATCCCTATAGACGTATTCAACGTGCAAGACAAGGCAATGCTCTGATCTAAATATACACTTCCCACCTATTATTCCTATTGATATCTTGCACGTAACACTTATCAAAAACTCAAAAAAATTATACAACGTTTTCCTACTCTAATATGATGCCACTAGGATCCCCACAATTCTTCATTTCCTAATTACAAATTGTAGAAACCTATAATTAAACTCAAGTAATTTAAATACTAAAATTGTGCTAATTATCTTCTTTCCTGCAAATTGACGACATATTGTCCATAACACTCATCTTCTCTTCCTTGTCGTTAATTGATTACATTACGCTAATTAATTAAATCACATATCTAACACGCATTACCTAATTAACTACCCTTCGTTAATCAACACCTTCTATTTAGTCTAATTAATTATTATTAATTAATTAGCCTATCTTCTCATTAAATCAATAAATCACTATTTAATTGGTTTAATTCCCTCCTAAATGGCCCAAATCACACTAAAATCCATCTAAAAGCTTATAAAAGCTTGCACATGTATTAATTAATCATCTTGATTAATTAACACACCCCCTTTATCCACATGAGCCACTAAAGGACAAGCTAAACCTCCTAAAGTTAACTCAACCCCATCTAAACCCCCTTATCCATAACTAACTCTACATCTCCATTAGTCCCACATTCATGAGGATGTGTTGAATCCTTTATCCTTTGGGCTATATAAACAACCCTCCCTCTACTTCTACACTTACACCTAAATCTATCAAGAGACAAAAGAAATCACATAGTTTCATACTAATAGCCTTTTTCATTCTTGAGCCCTCCATCCTCCATTCTTGAAGAGCTAAGCCTCACACCAAAGCATCCATTGAAGGATCAAAGCAAGCAAATATAATTTTATTGCCATTGAACTACTTAGGTTCATTTTAATGTTAAATTAGGCAATTAAGGAGAATTGAGTTCATTAATTTACATTATGTTTTGATCATTTCAAAGTTATTAATGTTAAGGGTAGGACTTGCTCATTTCTTCATCATGATGGTGCACATTTCTCATTTCTAGCTAGGTTAGGAAGCTATTTCTAGGTGGTAGTTTCTTGCTTTAAATTGAGCTAAATTGTAGAAATACTCACACACATTTGCACGTGTAGAAGTGGGAGACTTAGTCCCATGGCATTTTAGTTTAAGTTTCATTGTTTTGGCTAATATACACATGTAGTAATTAATGTCCATTTTTGGAATTTTTGCTCATTTGATATGTGTAACTTCATGTTCATAGCCTTAATTTTAATGGGTTATTGCCATTCTTAAGCTAACTTGTCAAAAATTTGAGATATTTTGAATTTTCTTGTGCTTTTTGTTGTATTTTGGTTACGGGTCTAAGCGCAGCACCTTTAGGGCGCAGACACATTTTTCATGGTGCGTACGCTTTTGTGGCGTACACATCTCTCAGTGGCACAGTGCCGGTAAAACACATTACTATGTTTTCCAACCCCCTAGCGCATGTGCGCTAACCTTCGCGCACACACCCTAACCGGGCGTAGGTGAACTAACCCGGGTGCGAGTGACATTTCGTTCTAACTGTACCTTCACTACATTATGAAACCTGTCAGATCGGTGCACATGCCCTAACCAAAGTGCACATGCTTCATTTTTAGTGGCGCAGTGCACATTTTTCTGTGAGTAAAGCAGTTGGTTTTGTTTGTCTTTCTGTCTATTTTTTTGAGATTGACACATACACTGTTTTTGTGGCGCAAGCACTTGGTAAGTCAACAAAATCACGAGTGGCGCATGCACTATTATTTTTGTGGTGCGTATCATTTGTTTTTGTGGTGCACACATCTCTCGGGTGGCACAGGTGCACCGTGAGCCAAAAACGTCACACAAAAGTCGAGCGCGTACACCCTAACTCACACGCAATCAATTGAAAAAGGGGCGCAGTGTCCTTTTTGTATTTTTAAAGTTAATGTGTTGATGTGCTAACATTCTTGCAGTTTATCTAATCATATATTTGTCTTGGTATTGTTTACTTAGTAGGAATAAGGATTGTGTATGCTCTTTCCTCGCATATGCCTTTGGGGTGATCTTGGGAATCGAAAGCGATTCTTAGGTCCTTCGATGCTTTGAGGTTGTTAGGAGTATTTGAGTTGGAATTGATTAATTCGCCGTAGTTAAATTAAAGTGTTCTTCCATTTGATATCTTTTTGAATTTTGAAGACATCACATATGCTCTTCTCTTGTGTCCTTGGATGATCTCGGAGAATCGAAATGATGCCTTCTCTTTTGATGGAAAACTACTAAAAATCGTCATACAGATCAACATGCCATCACTTGTCAAAGAACGGAGAAAACAAAACAAAAGTCGAAAATTACTATTATGTTGTTATATAGGTTGCTAAATGGTGTTCGAGCAAACCGCATCTAATTAAAAAAGATAAAACAAACAACATGTTCAAAACACTATATTGCAGGTTTCGGAAAAGGGTACGTCCCTCTCCGCTCAATTGGAACATAACCCCTTTGGCATAATTCCTTAATCTACAACAATGGGGGTGGTTCCAGGAGCCCCAAAGTAGTCCACACAAGAGGGAACCTTGTGGATGAAATGGGAAGTGCTCCGCACTACCTATCTGACTTGTAATTCCTTTGTGAGATAGAGCTACAAGTTGTCCCTATGCGACCCTTTTAAGTACACAATTGGATGCATTTATTGCCCATTGTGCTTGAAGGGGGCAAAGTCGAGATACTCCCAAACTAGTCATTGCGAATTTTTGGGTAAATCGTCCCGCTCGTGGATAATCTTTGTAGCACCTAGGAAGATATACTTTGGCTAGGAGCCCACTTTGACCATTCTAAAATAGTGTTGAGTTGTGAACCATATTTTCATTGAGAAACGTGTGACAAGCGTTACTTTTGCCTAGTTTTTACTTGCCTTAGGCGAGGCGAAACTCTGTGAAGTGAAGCCAACATTTTCATCCTTTTTTTTATTTTCTTCCTTCACATTCTTTTAAAACTTTGTTGATCGGAAGAAGAAGGGTGACTACCTTTGTGCTACCAATCGATTGTTTCTGTCACTTTTATGTCCATTTACGCCTATCCATGTTTAAGGTTGGGTAAGTTAAATGACTAAAGTGTGTAGAGGCGTATTTGCGTCATTAGTAGCCATTGTGATCTTGATACCCATGTCAAGATCCTCATTGTAGTTAGGCATAGTTCATCACCGTGAGACTTCCTTAGAAGAGTTAGCTTGTTTGTATTGCATCACTACAATTTTTATATTTACGTCTTGTTTCTTGTAAACTCGACATAAATATCTATATTGTAAGGTTACGCTGCACACATTTTTAACTATTCCTAACTATACTTTGAGCTTCTCGGTTCAGTTCTATTATTACCTCAATTTCAAAGAGTGCTAGGTGTTACCATTTGTGCATGTTATATCAATAACACCTTGATATTAATACCTTAATTTCACACAAAGTGGGTTAACATATCTTGGTGATATTGTTGTGTCATTTACGAATTGTAATTGACACTTTTTGTGATATAAGTCTTAATCGAGTTTGAGCTCGCTCATCGTATATCTTGATTGGGAGGTCACATTGACTTCTTGTATTTTATGTTTTGTTCATTCCTGAACTTCGCATAAGTCAAAACATCTTGTTAATCATCTTGCAACGCGAAACTAATTTTTGAAACATAGTCTAGGAGATACTTCATTTAAACAGATTCGATAACAAACGCTTGTTTCACTGGTGAATTATCACTCTATCACATCGGTATTCTCACATTGTTGACTTATTCATACTCTTCACAAATACATCTTGCATCTCACTTAGGGGTAGTCACTAAGCTTTGAACACATTTACAACTTACCCTAGTGAAACTATCACGAAAACATGGCTCCTAAAACACGACTAGGATTAAAGAAATAGACATACGAGGAACAACAAGCACAAGCTTGGGAAACCTCTAATAGACAAGGGTCAAACCCCTTCATTGGACATGACCTAGGACCATTGTTTTCTATAGAAAAAGAAACAAAAGAGATGGTTGATCATAGTGGAAATGAATTAGAATCACCACACGCAGAATTCGATTTTGACCCCACTTTACTAGATGAGTTTCTTCTTAGAAACAAAGATAGAGTGTTGGCATGGGTCGTAGAATTAGGGGCCAAATTGCCCACCGAAAATGAAACAATACTACCTGTGAATAATGCTACTAAGGAAGAACATCCCCTTATCAATATGGAAGATATTTTAACGCACGGACAAGCTTCTACCTCTTACGCAGAGAATGATAAAGTGGTGGGGCATAGAATACCCTTTATCAAAGTGCCACGAAGAAACAAGATAGAACATGAGATGGGTGAAGAACCTCCACAATACGAGGAGGAGGAACCTTTAGAAGAAGAAGCCACAATCCAACAACAAATCAGTAACCTAAGTCGACAAATAACTTTGCTTACCTCCCATGTACATAAAGACACAAAAAGAACGCTCAAAAGTTGAGGCCTAAGGTTAAAATCAATGAACTCCGTCGAGAAAACCAAGGAGAAGAAGACAAGGGGTATCATCATGTATACATGCCCACTTCTCCCACTAGAGAACAATTGCTCGTACAAGAAGTGTAGTCTATGAAAGCGACACTCATGAGCTTACAAGAGAGAAATATAGGGAGCATTAGGAAATATCAATACGAAGAATTGTGCCCCTATCCTTTTGACAAGACGATGACCCTTTAACCCTTTCCAAATAAATTTGATATGTCAAAGTTTGACAAATATAAAGGGAAAGGAGATCCACGGGATCATGTTAAAGATTTCTACATGGCATGTCAAGAGGTGTCTTATAGTGACAATTACCTCATCAGACTTTTTCCCAAGAGTCTCAGAGGTCAAGCCTTGGAGTGGTTTACATGCTTATCACGAGGATCAATTTTCACTAGACTAGAATTAGCGAGAAGGTTCTGTGCGTCACTTCTCGTATGACATAGAGAGTGATGTCACCATGGCAGAATTATCGGTGCCAAATAGCACCCGAATGATGGCAGACTTATGTGGTGCCAAATAGCACCGAATGATGTTAGACTTAGCTTACCACGAGGATCAATTTTCACTAGACTAGAATTAGTAGAAAGGTTCATGCGTCACTTCTCGTATGACATAGAGAGTGATGTCACCATGGAAGACTTATGTGGTGCCAAATAGCGCCCGAATGAGACTTTCGCTAGCTTCCTCAATAGTGGAGAGGGATAGCTAGTCGCTTCCCTTGCGCTTTCCACTGAAAAGAAGCTTGTTAGTATTTTCGTACCCAAACTCAACTCGGACATAGCTTTCCACCTCTAAATGCATTGTGTTCGTACTTTTGAGGAGGTTATCGAGAAAGGGATTGAGATAGAAAAATCTCTCATTGCCAAGGGTACCATCAAAACCCAATCTAGAGACAACCAAAATGTGAAACCCATGGAAAAGCTAAAGGTCTTTAAAAAAACAAAAATGTGGTGGGAGACGGAATCACTGATTCTAAATGTGTTCAAACGGTCCAAACTGGTCAACCTTTTAAATTGACCAAGGGCCCCATTCAACCACCACCAAAGCGAAGAACATTCACTTCTCTCAATGAACCTTTGTTAGTTATTCTAAAATAATTAGAAGCGGCCCACATGATGACCTATCCTACAACGCAACCGTTTGACGATAATGCTCCAAAACCTTTTTGGTACAAAGAGCATGATTATTGCGAAATGTATCGTGTCAAAGGACATAAGACAGAAAAATGTCTGTGGCTTTGTCATTATATTCAGGACCTCATTGACAATGGTGAGATAGAGGTGGATAACCCAGAAAAACACAAACACCTAACGAGAAAATGGGGATATATAAAGAACCATTCCCCAAGCATGATAAGTCAGAAAAGTCAAAGCCGGATCGGGGAGAGTCATCCCAAACTTATAAAGCTGTGAATTACTTGTACACCAAAAGAGACAACAATCATTATGATTCACTTATTGGATGTATTCACTCTCTCTGTTGTGTCAATCAATACCATCCAGATCGAGGGAAAGGACCACTTATTGGCTTTGTAATAAGGCGTGCCCACCTCGTGATTTTAGAACCTTCTCCGTCGACCCCAAAAAACGGTAAATATAACCTTTTAGAACAACTTGAAAATATGTCTGCTAAGATTTTGATCTTAGATCTTCTCAAAATATCCAATGTGCATAAAGACATTATGTACCAAACTCTTTAGGGGTCGGGAGTGCCTTTAGAATTCGATCCCTGCACACCTTGAAGCCGCGGTGGAAAATATCGTACTAGGTGGACATATTGATTTCAACCATAGGGAGATCCCTCTTGAGAATCCAACACATAATCTTCCCTTGTACATTGAGGTGGATGTCACCCGTGAAAGATCAAACGGGTGCTTGTGGATAACGGATCTAGGTTGAACATTTGCACGCTCAAACTCGGTTAAATAGTTAGGATGTACGGAGGAAGATCTTGAGTCCCATGTTATCACTATCAACGCATACGACAACGTGGAAAGGGAATTAGCAGGCACCATCATGCTGCCCATGGAGGTGGGTCCCACTTTCCATTAGACAAAGTTTCATGTCCTAGACTTGGAACTTCCTTATTACATGCTTCAGGCCGACCATGGATTCATGCCATGCAGCCGTGCCATTAACATTTCATCAATGCATTAAGTTGAAGCATGAGGGACATACGATAAAAATACAAGGAGATTCAAAGCCCTTCACTCATTGTAGAGATCTCAATAGATTTACACGAAAGGGTACATATGCATGTCGTATGTAGATATAGTTTTCCCTCTCTAAGTACTGAGGCCATGGAATCCGGGTGGATTTAGATTCTCTTAGTTCTTTCACTCATGGTGCGTCTACTTCAACATCCCCATTTGATTCATGGGAAATGAAAATCCTTGAGTATGGTCACACGGGGAGTATAATGTACAACAAGCGCTCTTGGTTTCAGACCTCTCATTGTCACCCAAGACTAGAGGTCGACCCAACTACCACTTTAGAAGACCTAGAGAGGAACACACTATTGGGTCATTCTTACCTAGAGGCTTGTTAGTTGAGGAAAAATTGCTTGATCCACCTACAACTTGGGTCCCTGAGGATACTTAGCCATCCTATTATTGAACCCCAGAATATGAAAAATATAGTAAAATGATGTACTCCATGGGCTACAAAGGCCTAGGATGTGGGAGAAATGAACAAGGACAAAGAGAACCAGTCCCTCTTCCGCATTTCAAAACAGAAAGATACGGCATTGGGATTCGCCCTTATGGAGCACACCCCAATGATCAAGATTCTACTTTTACGAGCGTGAGGATAGCTTAAACTATCTAGACAGGTGATACTGATTCCCATTGTAGTCAATTTGAGGATCTAGCCTCCACAAACCTTTTCATAAACAACGCTGTTCTAACTATAACCCCGATGGAACCAACCCTTGACCTTGTATACCCTTCCCTTGTTGAATGGGACCAACAACGTTACATGCCACTAGATTTATTTGAGAATGAAGAAGCTATCGCAGAGTTCATGGGCATAAGGGATACAATTCCTATTGGAGATCACAAGAAAGGTTTCTTTATCGACTTAGATACCTGCACCTACTTCGGCGAGGAGGCTAAACTTCGTGGTCAAAAGTTCCAAAGTAAAGCCTCGGCAAAATTTAAATTCAAGTCACACAGTGAAAACCTCTTTGAGGCACTGGCTAACAAACAAATAAGAAAATCAAAGGACAAACAAAGTGACCATGCCAAGGATGAAAATCTCGTGGAGACATCCTTGGATGAAGATCTCAACCTACCTCTTGATCCTACGCGTATGGAGGACTTATCAAAATTACTAGTCGAAGAAACCATTGATGTCAATATTGGTATAGAAGAGGATCCCAAGATAGTAAAATTGGGAGCATCACTCTCAGCTAGAGAACAAAAGACATTCACTATGCTACTATGAGAGTTTATTGATGTGTTCACATGGTCTTACAAAGACATGCCCGACTTAGATCTGAATTTGGTCATGCACAACCTAGTCATGCACACAAATGCTAAGCCTATCAAATAGAAGCTCCGAAAGATGCACCCAAGAGTTGCCTGTTGGTTAAAGAAGAGTTGGAAAGGTTTCTTGCAGCGGGATTCATCGGCCAATTGATTATTCTCGAATGGATATCAAACATTGTTCTCGTCTAGAAAAATCCTATCGGTATCCGAATTTGCACGGATTTTAAAGACATCAATAAAGCTTGCCCTAAAGATGATTTTCCAGCGCCTAACATTGACATGATTGTTGACTCAACAAAGCAGGTACGAGATGCTATCACTCATGGATGGATTTTTAGGATATAATCAAATTAAGATCTTTGAAGAAGACCAACACAAAACAACTTTTATGACTCCTTGGTGCACCTTTTGGTATCGGGTGATGCCATTTGGTCTCAAAATGTAGGAGCAACTTATTAGTGGGAAATGATAGTGATTTTTCATGATATGATTCATGATATCATGGAAGACTACGTGGATGACATCCTGGGAAAGTCTAAAACAAGAGAAGATCATCCTGTCATTTTATGGCGTATCTTTGAATACTGCATGAATACAAAGTCGAGGCTAAATCCAAAGTGTGTCTTGGTGTCTTTATCAGGGAAACTATTGGGCTTCATTGTGTCAAGATGAGGTATTGAGGTAGACCTATTTAAAGTGTCTGCTTATTCTTGCGAAATGCCTCCACTGAGAATATCAAGCAACTACGTAGCTTATAGGGGAAAATTCAAGCCATTCGCCACTTCATCTCCTAGCTTGCAGATAAATTTCAGTCATTCACCCATTTTCTTAAAAAGGACATTGCTTTCATTTTGGGACCCGAGAAACAATAAGCCTTTGCTTTTCTTGAACAAGATTCTTGGCTAATCCACTGTCCTCATGTCTCCCACTCTGAAGAACCACTCTTGCTCTTTACTGCTACACAATTTGCTATTGGTGCCTTTGCTCACCCAATACAACCTTGGTCATAAGGAGAAATCGGTGTATCTATCCGAGTCGCACCCTCATCACCTATGAGCTCAATTATACTCAAATTGAAAAGGCTTGCTTGGCCGTTGTTTTTACTTTTCAAAAGCTTTGCCATTACTGTTGAATACTAAAACCAAGTTAATATCAAAAGTTGACCCACTCAAGTATTTATTGTCCAAACCCGCCCTCCACGTGTAGAATGGCTAATTGGATCATTCTACTCGGTGAGTTTGACATATAATTTGTCCATCAAAATTAGTTAAAGGACAAGTACTTGCAGACATCAGCTGAAGCGGAAGCACCTTTGCAAAGCATGAAACCTTTAAATGCGGATCTACCGGATGCCTCCTTGCTCTACATTGAATAATCCATAGTATGATAGATATATTTTGATGGATCCTTTATGTTTCATGGTTCGAGTGCGGGAGTGGCCCTTATTACTCTTTCTGGTGATCCTATACCACGGGATCTTCACCTAGGCTTCCTTGCATGAAAAAATTACAGAATATGAGGCTCTTATTACGGGGAATGAAGCTAGTCATCAAGTGGAATGTTCATCATATCGTGGTTATAGGTGATTCGCAGTTAATCATCAAACAAAGTTAATGATGAATACAAGGTTAAGGATGACAAGCTCATACCTTACAAAAAGTTAGTAGAAACTCTAAAGGAATACTTTGTGCACATTACCTTTGAGAAAATCCCACGAGCGCAGAATAGATCGGTAGATGCCATGGCAACGGTGGGTTCTATGCTTCGTATTCCACTCGGGAATAATGACATGCCATTCTTCGTAGAAAATCTATGCCCAGCATCCGCGTATGACATGCAGAATCTTGCCTTGTTTGTGAGGTTGTTAGTCCCCATTCCCCATGGTACAAACCCATCTTCACCTATCTTAAGAACAAAAGCTGTGAAAGGTCTTTGCACAACGGTTTCAAATCAGGTTAAAATGGTCCACGCCATATTACCCTTAGTGTAATGGACAAGTTTGAGGCAAAAAACAAGAATTTGGTAAGAATAATGGAGAAAATAGTCAAGCAAAATAGGTCATAAATGACACCTACAAATCCATCCACCCTTTGGGCTTACCAAACATCCATTCGCACTCCTACGAGTATGACACCATATTCCCTAGTATTTGGGATGGAATATATCATCCCTTTAGAAATCGAAATTCCATCCGAGAATTTCTCTTCGAGACTATCTGGATAAAGATTAAGATTATTGAGTGGCAAAACTAGTTGAGTTAGAGCTCCCGGATGAGAGGTGCATTCACGCTCTTAATCGCCTAAAAGTGTATCAACATAGAGTCTCCCAAAACTACAACAAGAGAATCATCCTCGTCGCCGTTTGAGGTTGGTGATTTAGTTATGAAGGAGAACCAGTTCAACACTAGAGCAGAGTGAGAGAAGAAAGGGAAGTTCAAACCACATTGGTTGGGACCCTATGTTATAGTTGCCAAGTATGGCACGGGCGTACAAACTGGATCACCCCAATGGTGATGAGATATGGGAGCCCATGAATGCCATGCATCTTAAGCGATTCTATGCTTGAACATGGTGCAAGGAAGTTAAAAATAAAAAATCAAAATCAAAATCAAAAAAATAAAAAAAGATCAAAAATTAGAAAAAGAAAAAGAGAAAATAGGTCATCCACTAGTGAAAACCACGCAATTGTGGCACTTTGGACAAGTCCTTGGGTGAAAACCGGTTTCGGCACCTCGGGAGGATTCTTTGTTCACAAGCATCCTGTATCTGGAGGGTAGTTTTCTTTGGCCTAGCCCTGGTTCTGCCTTCAAGATTCCTTGTCAAGCCTTGATCCGACTTTGCCTTCTTTTATTCGTCTATGAGGGGTATGGTCTTTCACTATTTCCCATCTTACGCTGGGGAACTTCAACGGCTGCACCTTCTTGTTCATAAATGCGTGGCTTCGCTCTCTTGTATATTCCCCATCTAACGTTGGGGGCATCCACGCTTTCTTGGTTACTGTATGTAGCTTTGGAAAACCGTTTAAGACACAAAACAAAAGAAAATTGTTTCACAAAACCCTAAACAATAGAAAATTGTTTCACAAAAACCTAAACAATAGAAAATTGGTGCATGAAAACAAATCTTACAAAATAATAGTTACTTGCATTGTCTTTTTTTTTTCTTGCGTTGCTTGTTTCTTGTATAGTTGTTTTGTATTCTTGTTTTTGGGTTGTTTGTTGCTTGAGCATATTTTGTTAGGATTCATCTTTTCTTGCTTAGATTAGATTTTTTTCTTGCTTAGATTAGATTTATTCTTGCTTGTGCATCTTAGGAAAATCATGATGTAATGTGTTCATTCATTATCTTCTTTCTTGGCATTTGCTTGTGTTTGTTACATGTTAATAAAGCATGGTGACTCATGGTGTATTATTTCTCGATGCTCTTTGTTAGCATTTGGTTGTGTTTATTACATGTGCATTGTTTTGTTATCATTAACATCACATTACCATTATTATAATCACATCTAACATCATCTATACATCATATATAAACAAAATGCTAAGTTTTACATCATGCATGTATGCTAAGCTAATCATCACATATCGTATCATCAATGGGGGCAAGAGGGGTTGTGCATGATAAAAAATATATCCCCCCGCACCAATATCATCATATCATCCCGTCCATATACATCTATAAAAACACATGAAAAATGCATTTGATATCATCTAAGGATAAAGGATTCAACACATCCTCATGAATGTGGGACTAATGGAGATGTAGAGTTAGTTATGGATAAGGGGGTTTAGATGGGGTTCAGTTAACTTTAGGAGGTTTAACTTGTCCTTTAGTGGCTCATGTGGATAAAGGGGGTGTGTTAATTAATCAAGATGGTTAATTAATACATGTGCAAGCTTTTATAAGCTTTTAGATGGATTTTAGTGTGATTTGGGCCATTTAGGAGGGAATTAAACCAATTAAATAGTGATTTATTGATTTAATGAGAAGAGAGGCTAATCAATTAATAATAATTAATTAGACTAGATAGAAGGTGTTGATTAACGAAGGGTCGTTAATGGGGTATGTGTTGGATATGCGACTTAATTAATTAGCGTAATGTAATCAATTAACGACAACAAAAGAGAAGATGAGTGCAATGACAATATGTCGTCAATTTGCGGGAAAGGGGATAATTAGCACAATTTAAGTATTTAAATTGCTTGGGCGTAATTATAGGAGAAAAAAACAATAAAGTACATCATCTCATAAACATGTGTATCGAGCTTAGAAGGTAAATCCTTATATATATACATGTGTGTCATATACATCTCTATCAAAAATGGGTGCTCTATATCAAAAATGCCTTCAGTTGAGGCATACAAAGATGCTACATCAAAAATGTCTATACACATATATACAATGACCAGATCGGTACTCAATATAATACATCATCAATACACAATGCCATAAAAAAGGGGCATGTATCGAAAGAATCGGCCTTCATAAGAGACATACATATAAAGAATCAGACAACAAAAATGTGGATCTCAATTGCAGCTCTTGCCCTCACCGACGCTCCCAGATCTGTCCTCCGGTTGATGAGAACACTAGAGGCTGAGATGGCCTTGGCCCAACTGGCTGCTCTGGTATGGGTTGTCTCATTGATCTGGTAGAATGGCTTGATCTCCATGATCGAGAGCCTGATGCACTCGACCTTGACCACTGTGGCAGTGCTACTCGCTGCTCTGGAGGAACCACCTTGTAATAAGTAGTCTTGTAAAATAAGGCCTCACCACCAAGCCTAGTGGTGTCACATATCAAGTTAGCATCTCCGGGAGGTGAGCGCTGCGCTGCTGAAGGGTAGTATCTCGATCACTTATCAATTCGGGCCCAAGTCTGCCTCGGCCTATCTAGAAGAAGCAACCTCTCGGTCTCTCTATGGTAACAGCAGTGTGTAGCTCAAGACGGGCCTGGTCCTCTGTGCTAGAAGTTCCTGTGATCGTGCATATACATGGTCTCTCTGTGCAACAACCATCCACACCTATGACTGGGACTGATGAAGAAGGCTCAATATCTGAGCCCCCTGTGCCGTTGTCTCCCAAATCTAGCTCCGCCATGCCACTCTATCATCTCCTAGCTAGCCTGGGCCCGAGCCTAATCCCACTCTGAAAGTAAGGTAACAATGTGAGCTTGGGCCTCATCATGCTCTGCTCTGTGATCACACACCAGCCTCGAGCCTCATCTCTCTCCGCTCTAGCCGCGTCTCTCTGCCATGACTCGATGAATCGCACTGTGTTGTGGCTATTTGTGCCACTGGATGGGAGGCTATGTGTGCCTCAGGGACTGGTCCCTGAGGTGCTGGATGATTGTCCTTGCTCTAGGACCCTGCCTCTAGATGGTTGACCGCTGCTATCTTGGGCCACTGCGGCCTCGGTCCCTGTGCCTATGAGGCACCCTACCCATCATGTGGGATACCATCAAAAGGATCCTCTGCGGGTTTGGCCCCTGTGCCCACTTGCCCTCGCCCGTGCTCTGCACCGTGCCATATCTCTACAGGTGGGCAAATGCCTACTACCCAAGCCTCCTCTGGAATGGTGAGACGTTGGGGTAACACTATAGCATACCAAGCTGCATAGTTAGCTGTGGTCCCCTGGATCCCTCACTGCCGTGATCTTGGGTCCCATACTTGTGGGACCACTGTGTGAAACTCGCCTAGCTCGGACCACCAATATACGAGGCCCCATGGTCCGCCTCTCGAATCCCTATTTGCATGCGGATATCTCGGCTAAGGAACCCCCGTACCCTCGCTGCAAGCTGCTGCGGCACTGTACTCACTCGATACACTCCATAATGTAACTGTGGCTGCCAATGATAAAGTGATCCACCAAGAACATGCCGAGCCAGGAATCCTCAGGCACCGAAAATGCCTCGTATGGCTGCCAGGATGACATCTATATCTACCATCTCACAAACTCTTTCCTATATCTGAATAGGCTGCCAAGATGGCCACGTACATCTCCACCAGCTACTACCCATGCCATGTCAATGGCTCCTCGGGATCTTGGACATGGAAAGGGCCCACAGGGCATCCGATCGCAATGTGATCCCACGACCATATACGTAATAAGAAGTGGACCCACGGTCTTCGACCGTGGTATGTGATCAGTGTAAATCCCAAGTATAGGTGGGCCAATATGTACGCCCCGTAATATCTCTCACCGCTATAAATGCCATGAACCAAAGGCAGGAGTCCTCTCGGGAATGAGGTCCCTGTCTTATCAGTGAGTAAGAACCCACTGATAAGAGACATGATGTAGAGAGACCCCGATGTAATGTAGGGTCGAAGATGCACTCATGTAATGCTATAGTCAACCTGTCGTGTAGTATATCATCAACACCAAATAGGCACGCAGATGCTCTAAGGATGCCCTAATCAGCCAGCCAGTGTACTCGATCAAGGTGCCCATCATTGGCACACGAAGCATCTGTCATACATCCTCAATGGGTGATCATCTCTCCCATAGGCGTGGGCTCAAGCATTGACTCTCATATGCCATATCGCTCAAATTGCTAAGACGGTCAAAGAGTCATGGTCCAAAGTATGATGGATGACATTCGAGACATAGGCCCGGCCCCACCACCTCAAGAAGTATCGCCATGGCTCGCCGATGGCGCCCACACATACTACCCTCTAGCTCTGTGTAATCCGAGTATGTCACCCCGCGTCTATAAAGCTGGTAATTGTCTCGTAAAATAACAACGCTTGTTAGTTCTTAACATTTCTTCTAAAAATCTATCTCCCCTTTTAGGGTTAACCCAAAAATCCTAAAAATTCTTCTAAGTGTTATATTTTTGACACTTTCCTATCATTTCTCCACATCTCTAGGGTGCCTGTGTGCCCTTTTGGGTGTGTGAACCACATTTTTGGTGCCTACGCTTGCGCGCGTGTGTCTGTTGGCACTTGCGCCCTCTTTCGGGTGCCTATGCGCCACACATTGGGTGCTTGCACTTGTACACGTATGCTCCTGTGTGTGCACCCGCCCTCTTCATGCCTGCGCCACACTTTTCATGTATGTGCTCCATTTCCCGTGTGTGCGCGTGCACGCACATGTGCTTATGTGTGTGCATGTGCATGAGTGTGTTCTGTCTGTGCCAACGCATGTGCACATATGTGTTTTGGCGCATGCGCCCCCAAAAAGATGCCTGTGCCCCTAAAAAGGCACCTAAGCCCCTATCTCGATGCTTGCACCTATGCGCAGCACGTCAACGTGATTTCCTCAAGCTAAAGGCCTAATTTAATGCATTAATGACCAAATTTATGAAGCTAGGGTTCGATACTCACAAAGGGCCATCATCCGCATGCCACTTGGTACCCCCGGACTACATCTGTGCACCTCAATCGGTCTCATGCGATCACCATGGTTCTCCTCAGTGTCAGAGCCTCATGGTAAATTTTCTAAACTGCTCAATTAAAATGAATTGGTCACGATGTTTTTACCCCAGTGGGGTATATTAACCCATTTTTCACCGTCAGGAGGGCCGGGAGGCCCGTTTCGATCATTGTTTTCTCCTCTGTTCGCCATGGAATAATTATTTTCATCGTATTGGGGCATTTTTTGTTGTCGATACCCCTTTCTTCTCCCTTGGACAATTTTATTTCTCCCTGGCAATTTTTATTCTTCTCCACACTCTTGTAAATAATTATTTTTTCTTAATTTTTCCACTAAACAAGGACATTATCTATCATTTGTTTCTTCATTCTTCCACCTAGGGAAATTTGTTGCCCTCGGCCCTTCGCTTTCTTCTTCTACTTTCTTCTACTGTTCACCATGATTTGAAAAGTAAAAACAATAAAAACAATATATCATCGTCAAAATCCAAAACAGGCAAAATTTTTCAAAAAAAATCCTAAAAAGTAAAAAACCCTACAAAAATGGTAACTTTCTTATTATGGCTGAAACTTGTGTCTTGCGCATGGTATTTTCTCCATATCCCTGTTGGTTTGTCTCATATCTTCCCCGATTAATATGATTCGCGAGATAACCGGATTCACAACCATTCACAAAGCTAGCTGCTTGCTTAAATGCTATACTTTGGGGCACGTTTGTTGCATGGTGTTGTTTCATTGCGTCAAACACTTTTCATGGACCCCATGTCCATTGTCAGTTCCCCTTGCATGTATCCTTGCTTGTGGCAACATTCTTAACCCTTATCATCAATCATGAACTTGTGGGTCTCTTCAAGACCGATAACAAAATATTTGTACAACTTTCTTGACCATTGTTGGGTTAGATATGTGCATTCGTACTTGTTTTCCCTGTTAAATGATCTTGTTTCCTTCTCGTATTGCATTGCGTTGTTGTATGTTGCGTAGAGTTGGTATTTTCAGCAATGGACAATTATTCGTAGTATGGATTTTCATGTCATTCTACCTTTGTCGTATGCTTATATTTTTAATAAGGACCGATGATGTAGTTCCTATGGCAATATGATGACATCCAAATTGTTCCAATCAACAGCGGCTAGAGGCTAAGCTCTTCTCTCCCCTCCTCCATATTTCTTCTACATCACTTTTCTCTCACCCCTAATCTTTCATCTCATTGGGGTATCCTGCCCCTTCCCATTCTTCTATCTACTTCTCCTCTTTTTCGATCGTCGATCGGCTTCCTTCATCACCCCATCAACACTCGAGGGGGCATCTCTCCCTCCTACTAATTTTTCTTCTATCCCTTCAAAATTTTCTTTCGTCTACTATCTTTGAAGTGGCATCACTTATGCCACCCCAAAGAGGGGCAAATGTAGACACCTATAATTACGCCTGAGTAATTTAAATACTTAAATTGTGCTAATTATCTCCTTTCCCGCAAATTGACGACATATTGTCAATAGTGCTCATCTTCTCTTCCATTGTCGTTAATTGATTACATTACGCTAATTAATTAAGTCACATATCCAACACATACCCTAATTAATGACCCTTCATTAATCAACACCTTCTATCTAGTCTAATTAATTATTATTAATTAATTAGCCTCTCTTCTCATTAAATCAATAAATCACTATTTAATTGGTTTAATTCCCTCCTAAATGGCCCAAATCACACTAAAATCCATCTAAAAGCTTATAAAATCTTACACATGTATTAATTAATCATCTTGATTAATTAACACACCCCCTTTATCCACATGAGCCACTAAAGGACAAGTTAAACCTCCTAAAGTTAACTCAACCCCATCTAAACCCCCCTTATCCATAACTAACTCTACATCTCCATTAGTCCCACATTCATGAGGATGTGTTGAATCCTTTATCCTTTGGGCTATATAAACAACCCTCCCTCTACTTCTACACCTATACCTAAATCTCTCAAGAGACAAAAGAAATCACATAGTTTCATACTAATAGCCTTTTTCATTCTTGAGCCCTCCATCCTCCATTCTTGAAGAGCTAAGCCTCACACCCAAGCATCCATTGAAGGATCAAAGCAAGCAAATATAATTTGATTTCCATTAAACTACTTAGGTTCATTTTAATGTTAAATTAGGAAATTAAGGAGAATTGAGTTCATTAATTTACATTATGTTTTGATCATTTCAAAGTTATTAATGTTAAGGGTAGGACTTGCTCATTTCTTCATCATGATGGTGCACATTTCCCATTTCTAGCTAGGTTAGGAAGCTATTTCTAGGTGGTAGTTTCTTGCTTTAAATTTTGCTAAATTGTAGAAATAATCACACATGCAAATCACTCTTTTTAAGGAGTAAATCCGTTATACGAGAATCCAAGCTTTCTTCACATAACCGTATGATTTCCTCATATCTCCATAGTGACAAAAGAGTGAGAACTTTCAATTTAAGAAAATTCTTAGAATGTTTGCTAATTGATAGTGCTTATTGTAGTATACGCATTACATTTGTTGCATCTTCGTGGATTTATCGTATCTAATCGCTCGTTGCTCGATCTGTATATTCCTTCCCTTTCCATGCCTTTCTTAGCCACGTGTGTGTGCTCGGTAATCCGATTCTTGAGATAAGTTTTCCGAGTTATGATGCCATGGATCCTTCATTCCACAAAATACTTTGTGATGTGCATATAAATGGTTCTTTATCATACACGGTGAGGAGGATGTAACTTCCATAGCTCTTTTTCTCCTTGCCTGTTGTCTTTCATCACAGTTTAGTTGTGTATTCTCATTCAACATATATATTATGTAATTATTATCTACTGTTATACATATTTTTGGATATAACAACCATGTGATAGTTATTTTGAGTTCACAACCTAACCTTATCTAATAATCCACTTTGCAAATTTTTTCTTTCTTATTCCTAAAATTGTACATGCAAAGTGTTGATATGGAATTGAGATCTGAAATTGATTGGTGGTATTGAACTAACGTTGGCATTAAATTTTGGAATTGCATTGATCAACGTAAAAGGATTTAATTCATTACCATGAGATAAGATATTGAAATCTAAGATTAGTTTTTTTCATACTTGGTCCATGTCGCCGAAAAGCGACAAGTGAGCATGGGAATCTACGAGTAGCTCTTCGCGCACCCGACCTCCCCGAGGTCGTGCGAGACAGCCGGTGGGGATGGAATATAGGTAGTATACGATGCACTAGTTAGGAAATATAATGTCTTCGACACGCACTAATGGAATTTGCGAATCTAAGGAAAAGAAGGCCCTTCTAACCTAGACCAGGGTGTGATAGATCGATTAGCAAGGATGATGCTCAAGGCTCCAATCAATATCGAGCTCGGCGTGATTTGATCTATGGGTTGTGGAATGCGTGGAAGATGACCCAGTGCGGTTTCGTATATTTCTCCGGATAGGGTCATATGGTGGATAGTAAAATAGTCACTCTATGGACAGTTCTCTGGCCTAGTCCAGAATTCTCTAGCTTTGTTAGCTGTTTTGTCCAATGAGGATAATTGTTGGATGATGATAGTGGAATTGGAGTAGACTAAAATACTGAGTGTCCGTAGACCGATTATTTATGTCTAATTCTCTTGTGGATACGTTGGGCTGCGGGATTTGTGGGTCACAACCGTAGGTTCATGTTTGTTGTGGACCAGCTATAGTCATTCATGGAATCAAGCCCTGATCCCTAGTATCCAATAATCATATGCTTTTTCAGCCTCTATGTTTAGAATCAACAACTGTGCGATCTTCTCGGAATACCTCACAGGTGTTCTTGCAACCTGGATTCTTAGGCTGGTATCTATGTCTGTGAGGGTGTCTCCTGCATCTGGTTGTGGAACTAAGGGATCACACCCGAATGTTTGTTCTCTTTCAAACCTTTCTACAGTCATGTGGATGTTTTCCTAGGGTAATATGTAGTTTGGCTGATTTGACCAAAATATATGTGCTTGGTCGTCTTCTATGTTTAATCCTCTTAATTGAGATCTGACCTGCTGAAAATCTGTTGTTGTTTGGAAGACTTGTATCCTAAGGTTCTAGTCAATACTCGATTATTGCCGCTATGAGTTGAAATTTGAGGCACGATTGGCTTGAAAATGTATTCCACTGGGCTCTCTAGGTCTTGTAATTGTCATGCAAAAGCAGTAATAAAACAAACTATAATAAAGTGAAATCTAAGTATACTTCTAGCATATATGACTTCTTTTTTGTATTTTCTGACGATTTATAAGAAAGCAGCTATTTAAAATATTTAGAATTGACAACTAAACTAATAACTTAAAACAAACAAAATAACCGAGTATAGTTATTTGTCTGTGCAATTTTGTAAATCTATTCTAAACAATGAAATAGCTAATCTATTTGCAAGATTCTTGACCCTACCTCAGAAGTGAGGAGTGAATCATAGTTTCTCAAAAACTATCAATCCCCACAGCTTCCCTGGTAATGTCAAGAATAGAATTTACTGAAATAAAACAGTTAACTACTTTGTTTGATATGATTTTAACTAGAACTTTGAAAGTTAGAACACGGATTACGATTTGAGCAGATGGCGAATCCGATGGTATGTGTGATCTTGTCCCCTCAAGTATGATCTCTTCGTTATTTGTGCTCACGTAGATCCAGAAAAGCATGTAATGCTTGCATCAACAAGAATAGGTATTGGAACAAGGGACAACCTTGAATGCGAGCATGAATAGAACGCGGATAGGAGAGGGATAGCACAAGAGTACAGAGCTTGGCTTATGAAATTCTAGCGGGATCTCTGCGAATCATGCAACAAAATGCGTCCGTAACCCGAAACTATCTGTATGAAGAGTAAAACCTACAACTTTAATGGCCTCTCTAAGCTATTCTACTCCAATGGTTTGGATAAAACAACAACACTGTTTGCACAAGTTGGATATGTGGCTTACCAACAGCTAGTCAATACAAACTAAGCATGTAATGAACTAAACTACGAGAATCTAAGCAAAGTAGTAGAATGAAGTGAGGAAGATGAGAGATGAATTCGGGTAAGGACTGAGAGGTCAAGCAATGATAGCACTTGCACAAGATGAGTATGTGGCTTACCGGTTGCAAATACAATGCTAATCAAGCATGAAATGAACTATACCATCAACTCTAAGAAAACTAACAGACTAAACTACTGAAAATGAGAAGGTTGGAGCAAAAATGGTGGCCATTTTCTTGAGCACAAGCCATGCATTTATAGGAATTCAATCACCCCAAAATCAAAATCAAATGAACTCCTAAACAATAAACAAAGGAAAAACACTATTCTAGGGACCAAAAACATAAATGCATGTTCAAGTCGGCAAAGAAGTGGTGAAACGTGATATTTCACGCGAGTTAAGTCAAAAGAGCGTTACGGAAAGCGCGTAAAGGACCGCCGCCCTGTCTAGGGCGGCGGTTACAAGACCGCCGCCCAGGCAGGGCGGCGGTTTCGTTACTTAAGAGAAAAGGGGCAAGAAAAGAGGGGAAAAGGGGAAAACAAAACACGCAGGGGCTAGAAGGGGCATGCGGGATGTTAACGCACATTTGAGGAGCTCTTTCTGGATCCTGAACACCTTGCGAAGAGACCTGTATCATCATTGGGGCATTTATTACACCGTTCCGCAGTACAGTACCTTACAATTTTGGGTACGTACATATTGCCCCCTCGGAGAAGCGTTTTAGCCATGAAGAGGCGTAAAACGGTGGGTCCGAGTATGGCCGTCCCGAAATGGGGAGTTAGAAGTTATACCTTACACGTCCGTGTGTTGAAATGACGCCATCCAAAATTCCCGCTACCTGCAAAATGAAAAGAGAACTCAAGTGCAGATAGATACAATAATTTGGAAAATAAATGCTAAAATAATAGGGAAAGAGAACGTACCATTTGTGCGGGGATAGGAACTTACCTCCGTCGGCGCTCCAAACCTGTGAAAAAGGCTTTTAAAACGAATCAGGGCGCTATATATATGAAAGTGGGCCCATTTTCCTATTCATTTGCGCGAGTCGATTTGATTGATTTTGAGCTCTGGGACCCACGGTGACGGTTTCTCGTGCGAATAGAGTCAAAACGTCCGTAGTGAGATCGTGAGCATGCCTCCACGTGCGGAACACCGCCCTGCCAGATCACAGGTTGGTTTTCTTCAATTTTGTGTTTTTCCCTCTTTAAATTTGAAATGGAAAATTCTTTGCAATGGGGGGGTTATTTTTGAAAATGCTAGGTTCAAAAGGTCCACCTAGGGGGGGCGCCTACTGGGTAGGCTCCATTTTTAGGTTAAATGGTCATTTTTTACATGTTTTAGGCTTTTTAAGGTTAAAAACCGCACGGGTTTTCGGATCGCATCTAGCGCCGCCCTACTCGGGCGGCGGTTCTGCGACCGCCGCCTTGGCGGTGGTTATGAAAACCGCCTCCTGCTCGGGGCGGCGGTTTTGGGCATGCATGAATGCAAAAGAACTTATTTTGGAGACTGCACTTGTATTTTTATCATTTCTATATGTTTTTATGACTCTCTCAGATCGTTCGGATACTAACTTGCTCGGTTTTTGTGTTTTGGGTGTATGCAGGTAGAGAGGAGTATATTAGATGGAGCCGTAGAGAGAGAGTGTGATTGGCTGCAGGTGAGTACTGGATTCCCTCTCACCGCAGACGAGGAGGATACATTACAGAGGGTTGGTATACTACGTATATCGCGCGTACCACATGTCGCACCATCTAGTCACATTCTTTGTGACTTGTTCTCATATTGGGATGTAGATCGGAACACTTTCCGATTTCCGTGGGTCTGCATGGTGAGTGGACCATTACTTTGGAGGATGTCTACTATATCACTGGGGTCCCGATCATCGGGAGGAGACTCACACCGGAGACGGTAGGGTCCCGGAAAGCCTGACATTACACGGTGGGGCAAAGCTACATGGGAGATGCGCATTTATCTCCACGGGGTCGAAGAAGGGAGTGAGAGTTTGATCCATTCCTTCTTTGCCCATCCCCGTATTTCGACAACAGTGCTATCATGGGGATCCTTGCCTTGAGGCTGATCGGGGACAAGGGGGCGATACTTTACTATATTCTTGGGCCCCCATCATTGCACCTGAGATAGAGGGCATGGTCGGATATATGCAGGGCGCAGATATTCTGGGACCACCTACCATGATTTATACAGGTGGTCCGTCTCATGAGACAAGTCTTTGAGCCACCCTACTCTAGTCATGAGTTGGGTGTATGAGCATTTTATCTCCTATGGCAGAGGTGTGGAGGTGGCAGATCCTGGCCGTGAGGGTAGCCAGGATGGTCGAGATATGTCGGTGCTTAAAGCACCTCACCACCCATTGCTTCCCTCACTACATGCCAGAGATATGGAGGCCACACCATACCAGCCTTATGGCCGTATATGGGGAGAGGAGACTCTTACATTGATCTCTTGCTCCACTCACAGGGGCAGCTTATCGACCGTGTGGGATGGGTGGAGGTACATCCTTTCGGCAGGTACCTCAAGTAGTTTGGCCATCCATATACGGGCATGCTTCCTCCATGGCACCGGTTTATAGATCAGTTCGCGAGGCGAGGGGGGCTCAGAGGCCGAGGCTGGGCAGTGGTTACTCCAAGCATTCCTATTGCAGCCAGGGGATAGTTCGGGCCGAGGGAGAGCTAGTGCGCCTCGGGCACCTTTACTTCGGACGTTGTGGGTCCCTGCTCATAGCAGCGATGACCCCATAGAAATTGACTCGATTCTCGAGGAGTTTACGAGGAGGTTGGAGGAGCGAGACGGATGACAGTGATCCCGAGTGGCATGATACTCGGGACATCATGCGAGCAGAGAGGGCCGAGTAGAGTGCGAGAGAGAGACTCTAGTTTCGAGGAGCCACTCTCCCGTGGCCATGGTGGAGAGGATGAGTCCGTTGTGGGGTGTCATTTTGCTCCGACTACAGAGCAGCCCTCCTCGGCAGCGGCGCATTCGTGGCGAGCTTGCTGGCCCTAGCGACCCATCTTGGAGGCCCGGTGATCCGAGTAAGTTATCCTTTCTTCCTTTCAGTGTTCGTTTGATTTAGGATTTGTTTTTAATTGCTATCTCTCCTTGTGTTTTGATATTGTATCTTTTAGCCTCTTGCCTAGTTTCTAATTCATTTTTCTTCTTTGTTTGCAGAGACTGTTGACGAGTGGCGGGATCTAATCCGTAGGGTATGCACTGATTCCCTGATGATCCCCATGGATAGGACCCATGCGGAGCTATCCGTAGATGCCGGGAGCCCTCAGCAGTCGATAGGCATACCGACGTCTTCGCTCCCGTTTGGCACGTGGCCAGGATGGTGTCGACTCTCCGTACAGAGTTGGCGGGCTATAGGATAGCCGAGCGTCTTATGAGGAGCCATTCTCATGGCGAGACCGCAGCTGCCCCTCGGGACCCTGAGCCCTCCGTGCATTCAGAGCGCCGGCATAGCCGGAGTCCTAGGCGAGGGCGCACTCCTTCGGCGGGATCACGTAGGGGTTGAGAGGCCACTTGGCCCTTGTATATTTTGTATCATAGATTCTTTTGTATATCACGGGCTCTTTGAGCGTTTTGACCATGCCTAGTGCATGATGGCATTGTATGAAAACATTGATTATTTATATATATGCATTGATTTTGGATCAAAAGCTTGTTACTCATGTTTGCCTTTCTATTTCCAATTGATTTGTGTATACTATGATGTATGTTTATATGCTTCCTAGAATGTATGCAATGGTGAACAAATGATGTTAATTGCTTAATTTTCTTTTTGTATTTCATGATTTTAATACATGATAATGTAGATATATTGTGATTTTGAATCTTAGCCTCTGTGGGCAATTTGAATACCTCATGTTTGTTTTGGCAAAGTGATGAAAATAACAAATATGATGAACAGATAAACTTGCCCCTCTCCTAACTCCACGCAACCAGTAAGATGGGAGGGCTCATCACCAAGAGCCAAGAAGGGCGCAAGTTATGAAATGTGGTGAAATGACAGTGATGAAAGACAGACAAAGCTTTGGCAGAACCAAATTGGAAGCTACAAGCCGACTCCACCCGAGCGACTTCATAGTTTTGGATGCAACTTGCCTGCGGTTTATCCAGGACTTAGACTGTAGATGGCCACATGGTAGACAAAATATGGGTTTTAGGATTTTCAACTCTTTCAGGATTTTGAACATCTTTTTCATTTATTTTTGACTCAAAGTTTTGAAAGTTTGAGTTGCTTTGCGTATGACCTTTTGCATTTGTTTGTCAAGAGGACCTCCTACACTTTGCCCCATGCTACTAGTAAGAAGCGCAGAGTTTATCACCGTGGGCAAGGAATAGGCGAGTAAGGGCATTTTCATCCTTTTCCAACCCTACGTCACTAGTAAGAGATGCAAGCTCATCACCGAAGGTTGGTGGGGTAAGAAAATGTGTAAAACTAAAATTTTCTGTTTGATCAACGTTTGATTTGTTTATTTGAGTAAAATGTCAAGTATGTGTTCATTCCCAAAGATATATATATATATATATATATATATGGGATAGATGTGACACCATGAAGCTTCTAGAATGGACCATAGGCAATGACACTTATTCTAAGAAGAAATCAAGGTGAGAAAAGACTTGCGAGATCTTGGTATGGTTAACGTTAAGACTTTTTCATGTCTATTTTATTTGATAAAAGATTAAAATGATTGATGATATGTGAAAATAAAGAGGTATGATTAAAGAGTTCATGCCAACAACATCATGAGTTTGTAGTGAATTGCTTTGAGAATAGATTCCTTGATCACAATTTGTGTAAGAAATGAATGGACAAAATGATCCTAATCTATATGAAAATGCAATGTAGATAGTTATATAGGTAGCATTAGCAGCTTATGCGTAGAAACGTTTGAGGTGGAGAGAATTGACTGTTTCGCCAAACTCCTCACCTTCTAGTGTGCATAAGAGGTATGCACCATTTCCGTAGTCCTTCATGACTCGGTATGGGCCAAACCACTTGGGCGGAATTTCCTTCCCTCGCCGGTCTTCTTGTCGATCCGGCTGTCTAGCCTTAGAACTAGATCACCTTCGTATATGTCACGTTCATAGACCTTCTTGTTGTCTTGCGGCCGGCACATCCGGTCAAAGCATAGACTCTATGTCTGCATTCAACATCTAGCCTAGTTTCATCTAGGCTTTCTAGTTGTGAAAGACATGCTTCTCTGTAAGCGTCTTCATCCAGAATCCCTTGTAACGAAATGCGGAGACTGGGTATTTCAACCTCAAGTGGGAGGACAGCTTCTGCCCCAAATACCAAAGCAAGAAAGGAGTTGCTCCCGTTGGTGTTCTTATTGAGGTTCGGTGGGCCCATAAGGCCGGATATAACTTTAAATGCCAATCTCGTTTGTTTTCTTTTACCGTTTTAAGGAGAATGGCTTTCAGTGTTTTGTTTGTTGCTTCAGCCTGCCCATTGGCTTGGGGATAATACAAGGAAGCCGTATGATGGCTTATTTTAAATTTGTTGCATAGCTCACGAAATTCTTCATTCTTGAAAGAAGTTCCAATATTTGAGATAATGATTTGCGGGATCTTTGTATACGTCAAATGATTTGGTTCAAAATGAACTTGGCGATTATGAACCGGTACATGCGGTGGTAAGAGGCATAGCTTCTACCCATTTAGTGAAATATTCAAAGGGCCGTGATTATAAAATTATGGCCATCGTCAGACGAGGAGAGAACTTCCTATTAATTCTAAGCCCCATGTAGAAAAGGGCCATGGAGTAGCGATTGGTTACTGCAAAGCTTGCCGGCATGTGGATCTCATGAGAGAACTCTTGACACTTATGACACTGCATAAACTCTATTGCGTCATGCTCTAGAGTGGGCGAGAAATAGCCCATTCGATGTATTTTTCGGCGGTGGCGTGGCCACCGAAGTGGCCTCCACATATTCCGCTTATGCGATTCATGGAGAATCTTCTTGGATTCTTACGTGTCGACACACCTTAAGAGCATTCCATCGAACGCCTTTCGATAGAGAACTTGCTCTATAATAACGTACTTAGCTACGATAATGCGTAACCACCTTCTTTGTTGCGGTGTAGCTCCTTCTGGATACGTATGGTCCATGATATAGTTAATGATATCAGCGTACCAAGGGCACTCAGAGATGGCAGGTCGGGTTTCGATGTAGTATACACACTCATCTGGAAAATCCAAATCTACTAGATCGCTCCCATCTAATGGGTTATCACCTAACCAATCTACAATTATTTGTCCCTTAAGCGATTTCGATTTACAAATGTTAATTCGAACTCTCCCATTAAGGTTATAAAACATCCGGCCTTTTTAGACAAGGACCCTGTGTGAGGAAAGTTTGTAAGTGGTCCGTTTTCACCATGACCCTCGTTTCTTGATTTAACATATAGTGTCTTAGGCGTTTGGTTGCGAAGACTATGGCGAGACATTCTCATTACCTTGTGTATAGTGTGTTTCATAGTCGAGAAGTGTTCGGCTAATGAAATAAATCACACATTCTCTCTTGTTATTGTCTTCTTGGGCCAACATACAAAGCTAGTGAGACATTGGTAGCTTGTGAGTATAAAATCAACGGGAGGTCTAGCTTAGGTGGCATTAGTGTAGGTAGTGACAAAGCAAAAAACATTTAACTACGTTGAAAGCTTCGTTGCAGTCTTCGGTCCAATCAATGCTATAGTATTTCTTGAGTAAATTGTTGATTGGATGAATGGTGAAGCTTAAGTCTGGGATGAATCTTCGGATTGCACCTAGCTTTCCAAGAAATGACCGATTCGATTCATCCAGGGTGGAACCATTTCGAGGACAGCCTGAATTTTGGTTGGGTTGACATCTATTCCCCATGATGATATGATATAACCTAGGAGATTCCATCCCGTTACACCAAAGACGCATTTCTCTGGGTTTAGCGTGACTCCGTACTCTATTAGACGCGAAAGAATGACGCGGAGTACTTCCGGATGGTCACAACGCTTCTTGGCCTTGGCCAATAAGTCATCCACGTAAGATTCCACGATTTTATGAATTAGATCGTGAAATATGTATGTCATAGCCCGGTAGGTAGCACCAGCGTTTTGAGACCGAATGGCATAACAAATGTATCAATAGGTTCCCAAGGAGTTATAAACGTAGTTTTAGCTTGATCTTGCTCGGATATGCTGATTTGATTATATCCCGAGAATCCATCCATGAGAGATAAGAGTTCAAATCTAGCACATTGCGTCAAGGCCAATGACATCTATGGATGGTACAGGAAGTCGTCTTTAGGACATGCTTTGTTGATATCTCGGAAATCTATGTAGATGCGTATCTTTCCATTCTTCGAGAACGGGAACGATGTTAGATACCCATTGGGAGTAGTCAACCGGCTTGATGAATCCTACGAAGGATTTTATTACCTCCTCTTTTACCATGAGGGCTACTTTGGGCTTCATGGGTCTTGATTTTTGTTTAATTGGCTTTGCATCTGATTTAGTGAGCGAGGTTGTGCACCACAATGTGGGGTGCAACTCTGTCATTTCTTTATAATTAAATGCAAATGCCTTCGATGCTCTTTGAGGATTTTTGTGTGTATTTCTACTTCTTACGGTGTTAAGCGAAGAACCTAGTTTTAGAATTCTCGGCTTGTCTTCTGCATTCGATGTTGACATCAATCGTTTCTTTGATTAAAGAGGCATTACCCTCTTCGAACTCGGGCGGTCTTTGGAGGTAAATCCAGATCATCCCTATTTTCTACTGCGTATATGCTAGGTTCTATTTGTGAGGGAAAACTCACCATGAGATTTCCGAGATAGGAAGACGAATGTGGACTTAAGGACAAATCTAGCATAGGATAGGAAAGATGCAATGCCGCGTAAGCGTTTAAGTACTGCAAAATGGCCATATCATTATCAATATGGTTTGGGCGGTAGATTCACTTCCGCTTGAAAGGGGATTTGTCGTTGTTTTTATCAATGGTTCGTCACGAATGGACACTGTGAAATGAGTATCTTCTAGCTCATTGCTTGGAGTAAAACGTGACGCTGAAGTTGCTATTGAGTCGGCGAGAAGATTTTTCTCTCGCGGGATTGCTTCAATAGATATGAAGTTGAATGCCTTACTCAAATCTAATACGACATTTTTGTAAAGCTGCAAGTGTTCAGCTTTAGTTTCATATACCTCTGAAACTTGGTTTGCCACTAATTGTGAGTCTCCTAAGACTCTGATATTATCAACACCAATTCTCTTGGCTAAGGTGAGGCCAAGGAGGAGGGCTTGTATTCGCCCCGTTATTTGTGCATTCGAAATTTAGCTTAATGGTAAATGGCGAACTTTTCCCTCGGGCGAAGTAAGAATTATACCGCCCCGCTCCATAACGAGACCTAGCCCCATCAAAATGGAGAGTCCAATACTTAGTGGGAATATAGAGGTTGGGGTATTTCTTTGCTTGCACACTCTACTTCCACCATGCAGAGATCCTCTGCTGGAAGAGAGCCAATTCCTAGGAATATCCTATGCCTACCGAATCAAATGGTAAGAACATTGGTAAATCTTGTTCTATTAATTCAACGATTTTTGCAAAGTAGTCCCTAATGATACGCTTTCTTTAGCTTTATCGTCAAGGGTTGGGGTTGTTTTGGCTATCTTTGATGGTTTCAAGATCCGTTGTAGGTACCAAATTTTCCTTTGGCTTTGAATCGAGTGGGTTTGTTAAGTTGGTTTGTTGGAAGTTCAAATTCCGAGTGTACACCTGGTCTTTTCTTTAAATCAGCTAGGTGCATATCAAATGGCTTTGGATCACCTTTGGCTACAAATACCTTTCCTAGATGCAAGAATATTACTTCTTGAAATAACGTAGAAGGGATTGCCTTCATGCGGTGTATCCATGGTGGTCGAGGATCATATTATAGTTAGTTTCCGATCTATAATATAAAACTCAGTTAAGATTGTTTTGGGTCCTAAGGTGACCGGTAATATTATGGTTCCTATCGAAGTGGCTTTAAGGCTATCGTAGCCTCTCAATGTATTTCGAGTGGTGGAACAGTTTGTTTCCCCATATCCTAATTTTTGGAGGAAAGAGAAGGGGACTATGTTAATCTGCGGTCCCATCATCAACCATTGCCTGTTTCACATAGTTATTATAAACCCATACTTGCAAGTGTAAGGTGGATCGCCTCGACGTGCGATTTCAGCGTCGTGGGCATTTTACTTATTTCGAATATGAATTCAATGTCCCTATCTGCTGTCCCGGAGGATGAACATCAACGTATATATGATTCACTGTGTTTGGTGGTGGAGTGATATTAATTAAATGACCTAAACCTAACGCCTCTAAAAAGAGCAACCTGTGGCGGGGAGTTCTTTAGCAAGTCAAGAAACGAAATATGTGAGAAGGTTTTGTTAGATCATTAATTAAGTCGTAAGCACCCCAGGTTTTGTTATGATTTCTTTGGATGTTATCCGTTTCGACAAGTGGCTTGGACTTGGTTGAGAAAAATATTCTCATGTCCTTATTTGACTTCAATGGGTAATTTGAGCCTAACTCTACCAATCCAACTACTTTAGGTCGTGGTTGACTCTAGTCATGCACAACTAATGGGTTTAGTGAAGTTGAGGCTTCATGGTCATTGTTTCCTATTATTACACCTTTGTTTGTTCCAGTTGAATTTGGTCGGTTGTTATCGTGATTTGGGAGTGGATCGTTAAAGATCTTCAGGGGTGCGTTTTGAGGGGAACCCCTGAAAAATTATTTGTCATTGGTGACGTAGGATCTGCTAAGAACATATCCATAAAAATTTTTTTGTTCATTTGGCAAGCGTTGCAGGAATTTATTGTAGTCACGGCACGTCCTAGTGTCAGGGCCCCGATTTTTGGAAGCCACAATACGAATTAGGATTATAATTCATAGTTTGTTGGTTTGGTGAATATCGTGGCCCAGAATTTTGATCAAACCGTTGTCTATTTGGAATAAAGTTTTGCATTTGCTGGTTTTGGCCCTGGTTTTGGTAACCAACTGAGTTTTGGTTTGGACCCTTCGTGGGGTTTCGCCGTTGTTGTTGTTGTTGATTAAAGTCCACTGTATTGATTGTCGGGGTGAAGTTGTTGTTTCTTTGGTTGTTTGTTTGTGACGGAGTACTGACTATATTTACTTTTTTGGGCTGGTCGGTTACTCCATCCGTTGTTACACCCCGATTTTTGTTAAGGATTTTAGGTCCTTGGTTGACATTTGTGGGGTAAGTCGTAGTATTTTGGTTAGAGGTGATCAACCTCCCGTTTGCTCCATATGTCTTACGACCGCTATCTATTGCCGCCTGATCTATTCGCAGAGCACTCTCGAGTACTTCGTCATAAGTTCTTAATGGGAACACGGACTTCTTCCTTCACTTCTCTACTAAGGGAATGAAGGAATAAATCGCATAGTTCCATTTGATCCATGTTTGGAGCGCTTGCGGAGGAATAAAGGATGGTACGCCACCTTTGGATGAAGTGGGCGACAGACTCGTTATGCTCTTGTTTGATGTGTAAGAACTCCCTGATTCCTGTTCTTAACAGTTTGTTCATGTCGAAGGCCTTGATGAACTCAGACACAAGTTGTTTGAATGAATGTATGGAAGCTTCAGGTATCCTATAATACCAATCGAGAGCGATGCCTTCCAAATTTTTGGGGAATATTTTAGCAACAACCCCATCCCATGGGAGTAATTCTCGAATGGCTGTAGCGTAAGCTTTGATATGTGCATTCGGATCTCCCTCTCCTTTGTATTTGGGCAAATCGGGAAGAGGTCTTGGAAGCATGACGCTTCGTATGGTGAAATCTAGGGGCTCTTTCAAATATTCTGAATAAGTCCCTATCACATATGTTTCAAACCATTGACGTGTCTGTTGAGGGGCGGTGGCGGAACGGGTTGTTGATATGGCGTAACGTACTTGCTGGCGTTGGCAGGGCATAAGGCAACCCTGTATTTGAGTAAACATGCCGAGGGATGAGTACATATCCCCTTGTGGTGATTTTGAATACATGTTTAAGTACGAAGGGGTACTATCCAGAAATAGATTGTTTTGCACTAGACCGGGTGGTGGAACGGTGCTAGAATGGCGGGTCTAGTTGGTATTTGTTGCGAATCGAGGAGTCATGCCCAACGTGCCTACTCCTATGAGGAGATCTACTTGGCTAGCTGGGATGGTGTGGAGGATTGGAACTTCTTGTTTGTATGAATTTTGAATTTTGACTTTCTTGAGCAAGCTCTAACCCTCTAACCTTTTCTATGAGAGTTGAAATGACTTCATTTGGTGAAGTCACGATATTCGCCTTGGTGGCGTTTGTTGTATATTATGGTTTTGCAGAGGTAAGTGATATCCTGCTATGAACCGGTCGTTATCTTGCCAAGCTTCTCCGAGAGTATTTTCTATATGTAAGGGTATAGAGGTATTTTATTGAAAAGAGACCTCGGGTTGTAGGTGTAAACTTCTTATAGGTGGGTGCATACCCGGGAGCGTTGTTCACTCCTAGGATAACGTATTGACTGTTCATCATCTAAGACAGGTATGGATCTCGATTGTCTACTAATTTGTGGTCTAAGTAGCATTTGAGGAGATGAAAGCAGATTCTCGGTGAACGCGTCATATTATTTGAGCACAAGGCTCTATTTGTGTTTGAGTGAGTTGTTCCAACCCCTCTACTTGGAAGGATGAGCTATGTCTAGTCCTTGGAGTTTGCATTGACAACCGACTAGGTGAGTAGTTGTCGCCCACATTGAGAGAGTGAGGGTGATGATTGTCTATTCGTTGGGCATAGTATGCCTCAAGACCGGAGAGGGTGCAGTATGCATCGAATCCCGACATATTCGGGGTATATGAATACTCGCAGAATAATGGGAAGAAGTGAAGGTGATTTATGAAAGCTTAATGAAGCGGTTCTAAGAAGGTGTACTAAAGTGAAAGTGTAATACTATGACTCAGCATAAGAAAGTAGGCGGTTTATGTCGGCTTTACTAATCTTGTTTGTTTCACGTCAGTTCACCAATTTTGACGCCGGAAAAGTGACAAGTGAGCATGGGAATCTACAGTAGCTCTTCCGCGCACTGACCTCCGAGAGGTCGTGCCGAGACAGCCGGTGGGGATGGAATATAGGTAGTATACGGACAGACTAGTTAGGAAATCTAATGTCTTCGACACGCACTAATGGAATTTGCGAATCTAAGGAAAAGAAGGCCCTTCTACCTGGACCGGTGTGATAGATCGATCAGCAAGGATGACTGCTCGAAGGCTCCAATCAATATCGAGCTCTGGCGTGATTTGATCTATGGGTTGTGGAATGCGTGGAAAATGACCCGGTATGGTTTCGTATATTTCTCCAGGATAGGGTCATATGGTGGATGGTAAAATAGTCACTCTATGGACGGTTCTCTGGCCTAGTCCAGAATTCTCTAGCTTGTTAATCTGTTTTGTCCAGCAAGGATAATTGTTGGATGATGATAGGTGGAATTGGAGTAGACTGAAATACTAGTGTGCGTAGACCAGTGTTTATGTCTAATTCTCTTATGGATTCGTTGGGCTGCGGGATTTGTGGGTCACAACCGTAGGTTCGTGTTTGTTGTGGACCAGCTATAGTCATTCATGGAATCAAGCCCTGATCCCTAGTATCCAATAATCATACGCTTTTTCAGCCTCTATGTTTAGAATCAACAACTGTGTGATCTTCTCGGAATACCTCACAGGTGTTCTTGCAACCTGGATTCTTAGGCCGGTATCTATGTCTGTGAGGGTGTCTCCTGCATCTGGTTGTGGAACTAAGGGATCACACCCGAATGTTTGTTCTCTTTCAAACCTTTCTACAGTCATGTGGATGTTTTCCTAGGGTAATCTGTAGTTTGGCTGATTTGACCAAAATATATGTGCTTGGTCGTCTTCTATGTTTAATCCTCTTAACTGAGATCTGACTTGCTGGAAATCTGTTGTTGTTTGGAAGACTTGTATCCTAAGGTTCTGGTCAATGTCAGTTATTGCCGCTATGAGATTGGGCTCAGAACGATTGGATTGAAAATGTATTCCCTGGGCTCCTAGGTGGACCGTAATTGTCATCTGCAAAGCAAAAGTAATAAAACAAACTATAATAAAGTGAAATCTAAGTATACTTCTAGCATATATGACTTCTTTTTTTGTATTTTCGATGATTTATAATAAAGCAACTATTTAAAATATTTAGAATCGACAACTAAACTAATAACTTAAAAACAAACAAAATAACCGAGTATAGTTATTTTGTCAGTGCAATTTTGTAAATCTATTCTAAACAATGAAATAGCTAATCTATTTGTAAGATTCTTGACCCTACCTCGAAGTGAGGAGTGAATCATAGTTTCTCAGAAACTATCAATCCCCACGCCTTCCTGGTAATGTCAAGAATAGAATTTACTGAAATAAAACAGTTAACTACTTTGTTTGATATGATTTTAACTAGAACTTTGAAAGTTAGAACCGGGATTACGCTGAACAGTGGCGAATCCGATGGTATGTGTGATCTTGTCCCCTCAGTATGATCTCTTCATTCTTTGTGCTCACGTAGATCCAGAAAAGCGTGTAATGCTTGCATCAACAGGAATAGGTGTTGGAACAAGGGACAACCTTAATGCGACGATGAATAGAACGCGGATAGGAGAGGGATAGCACAAGAGTACAGAGCTTGGCTTATGCAATTCCTAACGGGATCTACTGCGAATCATGCAACAAAATGCGCCCGTAACTCGAAACTATCTCGTATGAAGAGTAAAACCTGCAACTTTAATGGCCTCCTAAGCTATTCTACTCCAATGGTTTGGATAAAACAACAACACTGTTTGCACAAGTTGGATATGTGGCTTACCAACAACTGGTCAATACAAACTAAGCATGTAATGAACTAAACTACAGAATCTAAGAAAAGTAGTAGTATCAAGTGAGGAAGATGAGAGATGAATTCGGGGGCAGACCTGAGGGGCTGAAGCAATGATAGCACTTGCACAAGATGAGTATGTGGCTTACCAGCTGCAATACAATGCTTAACCAAGCATGAAATAAACTATACCATCAACTCTAAGCAAACTAACTGACTAAACTACTGAAAATGAGAAGGTTGGAGCAAAAAATGGTGGCCATTTGCTTGAGCACAAGCCATGCATTTATAGGAATTCAATCACCCCAAAATCAAAATCAAACTGAACTCCTAAACAATAAACAAAGGAAAAACACTATTCCAGGGGACCAAAAACATAAATGCATGCTCAAGTCGGCAAAGAAAGCTGGTGAAACGTGATATTTCACACGAGTTACGTCAAAAGAGTGTTCTGGAAAACGCGTAAAGGACCGCCGCCCTGCTTAGGGCGGCGGTTACAGGACCGCCGCCCAGTGAGGGCGGCGGTTTCGTTACTTAAGAGAAAAGGGGCAAGAAAAGAGGGAAAAGGGGAAAACAAAACACGCAGGGGCTAGAAGGGGCATGCGGGATGTTAACGCACATTTGAGGAGCTCTTTCTGGATCCCGAACACCTTGCGAAGAGACCTGTATCATCATTGGGGCATTTATTACACTGTTCCGCAAGATACAAGTACCTTACAATTTTGGGTACGTATACCCACCATCATTTACTTGATCATGTTATATAACTTCAAACTTTGTCATTAATGTTATCATTATGAGTCCTATGATAATATCTACATATATGTTGTCTCCCCACTTAGCTTTGACATTCGTGAGGCCTCCACTTTAGTCACCCTCACCTACCCTACTCCACTTGGGTTTTCCATTACATCCATCTCATTAGTCCCCCTCACATTTCTAATTTTAAATCAAATCAAATTTTTCTTCTTTAAATTCCACATTCTTATCCTTAAAGTCTACTCTCCCCACCCACTTTTCAGCTTGTCCCTTCTTTAAATTTCACATTCCCATCCTAAAATTCTACTCTCCGCCCACTTTTCAGCTTGTCCTCTTAAATTCCACATTCCCGTCCTAAAATTCTACTCTCCCTACCCACTTTTCGGTTTTTCCTCTTCCCTTAGTCAACACACTACAATCCTACTCGCATCGACCCAATAATTATTCATAATTTTTATCGATTTGAGCTTGCTTATTTTTGTTGATTAATTTGTTTTTATTAGGCATTTAGTTCACTTCTTATTTCAATTACGTCTTTACATGCCTATCTCACATTTATTGATACATTTAATTCCCTCAAAAATACATTAAATCTACATCATTTCTTGGGTCGATTAAACATTGTCGTTGCTTTAGGTAGATTTGTACGCCATCATTAACAATTTTAACAATTAATTTTAATTTCTCACAATCGATTTTGTGGTTCTTTGTGTAGGATAACTTCTCCTTGTAGCTCTTACAGGCTTATATTCATATGAATGATACACAACACACCAACCACAACAATCTTATCATTAATGTCTTGTGCACTCTACAAACTTGCGACCACCAAATTACGTCATCAAAGGTCAATTGTTGAAACATAAACATGCCTAAAATATCTTTCACCAGGCCCTTCGCAATCATGAACGGTGCAACTTTAGGGTCCCTAGATGTTCCTAGTCACTGATTAGTGCCTCCAAACACCGTAATCAAATAAAAAGGAAAAGCACTCTCAGGTATTCCTTGTTTTCCCTATTTTCTCCTTTTTGCATTGTGATTTCCCTTTCCTAGGTGATTATCGCATCAAACTTCACATTTGGGATTTGGTCTAAAAATAACCCCATGCATCCTGCTTGCTCACATAGTTTAAATAGGGGTTTAACCTTCTACATCTCACATTACCACACACAACCTATACTCATGAACAAAATCAATACATCAAAACATCACCTTACTCGATTGATGTTGGGATTTCATCACCCAACAGAAGTCACTGAGACTCTCCTAGCTAAAAGTACTGGAAACCAACCTTATCTTTGTCATTCCATAGGTACCTTCATTATCTAATTTTATTTTCACGTCTTTGAATTAATCATGATGATAAGAAACTTGTTTCTTGATTTTTTGTTAATAAATGACATAAACAAATGTTTTTCTATTTCATGCCTATTGTCATTTTTTCTAAAGTAAAACAAAACAACAATTCACTCCATCTAATGAAATCCTTCCCCTAATGATATCTCCCAACAAGATTCTACACTTGAGACAACACCTTTAGTTATGAAACCCCTTATCTCCATGGTCTCACTTCATGAGGACCATGTCATAAAAAATTATCCCTATCTTGAAACCAATCCTCGTATCTCTCATCAGTCTAACCTTTCAGACCAACTACACCCCATATCTGGATCCTTTAGAAACCCTTAGACCTCCTTCTAACCCCATTTATGACTTCATACTTTGTAAATCTATGACAATATCTCAATCCTATCAATATACTCAATTGATGAATCTTGTTCCACCAATCTTAGTTTATGTCAACTCTATTTCATCTGCTACTAGTATGCCTAATCAACCATCTCAACCTTTTAATTTTTACATTCCTACCCACCATATGTTCAAGCCATCTCAATCTCTTAACACTCTTATCCCCACTCATCACTTACCACAAAAATTACTCCATCTCAATAATCACAACACTTCCTATTTCTCAACATCAACCTATGCAACAACTTACCCGATCTCAACCCATAACATATATTAGTCCTTATCAAAAATTCCCCAAACACCCACACATCCTCAAATTAATCGACCATCTTATCAAATGATTCTCAAAACATCCCTCCCATAAGATTATCAACCAATTTATCAAGCTACATTTCATGCCACACAACCAATCCAATGCCAACCTAACATCACATCGAATGATCCTATTCACGCTCTTATTAATAGGTTTGGCTAGTTTAGAATCGATTACCTTGGCACCCAAGGTTACTTTATCCTACGAAAAAATATGTAACAAACTGATTCATTCTTTGGTTCCTATAAAACCTTACCATCCTCATTGGGAGCTTCCCATCTTCATTAAGTTTAACAGCAAGGAATATCCCTAAGCAACATCTTTGTGCGTTCAAAAACACATGTTATCTTATTGTACATGATCAATACCTAATGCTTCACACTTTCCCCATGTCCTTGGTCGGTCTTGCATTTTCATATACAATAGTATACCTCAATACTCAATATTTTCCTTCACCCAACTCACGTAGTTGTTCTTAGAACACTTTTCGATCAATATTGTATGCAAAATCACTATCACTAACCTATACACCATCGAAAGTTTGAAGATGAGTCCATCGCAAAATTTGTTGCATGATGGCAATAAGTTATAAACCAATTATCCTTATTTATTCCACAAAATGAACTCATCGATCTCTCATCAGTGTTCATGTGTGAAGCATATATCATCTACCTTGCAAATACAATCATTCCAAACCTTTGACGAAGCCTTCACCATGGCTCGTAAACTCAAAACCCATGTCATTGAGCAAGGTCATCTTAAACTCAGATCAACCAAACCTAAAATTGAATTTACTAAACCATCCACACATAACGACACATTTAAGGGTGTGGCCAATGCCATGGTTGTTAATTCCTCATCCACACCTACATCTAACACATGGCCTCAACAACAAGCCCCTAGACCATCTCCTAACTATACCCTCTTGGGGGAATCCTATAGTTATGTATTTGATAAGTTGATGGCAATACACTCCTCCAACTTCCTCCCATATGACTCATGTTAAGGACTCGCGACCCAAGCCTATTTGGTATCATGAATCCCACTATTGTAAATATCAAGTCAAAGGTCATGACATTGAGAAATTTTTTTCCTTCAAAGATAGTATCCAAAATCTTGTAAATCAATGGGATATCCAAATGGACAGCTCCACCATTTCAGCTAAGCAAACCCCTCGACATAATTACACAACATTTTCCTAATCAAACACCAAAAATCAAGCCACCCTTTTACATCTCAACTATAAAATGCTTACACCATTAACAATGTCAATAAATATCTCATCTAATCACCAACTCTGCATGTTCCTACCTTAGACATTATTCCCACTCCTTATTTAGAACCTATCATATCTAAAACTATCACACATATATCAAATTTTACTACTTTTCCTATACCTATACCTACTCCTACCCTTACCACATCCACATAAAATTTGACTATACCATCTACTTCATCCACTTCAATCATGCCCCAATCTATCACATCAAATTCATCCTTAGCACCTATTTCAGCCCCATTGATATACACACCTATCCCTACATCTCTCACATCTATTCCTTCACCCACATCTACATCAAAAAAACCTATCCATATATCCACACCTACAACATCAACCCCATTCGCAAACATATCATTCTTACCCCTTGAAAAATTATGAAACAACCATTCCCACATACTACTACACCCAATATTACTCCTGCATTTACTACACTACCTATCATATCTATTCCTCGGTTATCACATTCCCTTCATTAGATTTAACTACCTTACCTACATCCATTCCACCTTTACACATTATACCATCCTTAGATTCAATCACTAATTCCTCCTTTCGCACTTTTTTTTCCGTACCAACCACACCAACTACCTTTACCACATCCATATTGACTTCAACTATACATACCACTTCATCCAAATCTATCATGCCCCAACTTATATATTCAATCCCTTAACCACATATTATCAAACATACCCATCACCACATCACTTACATCTCTAAATATACCACTTATGCCCACCTCCCTATCCATCTTAACTACCCCTATATCTATCATATCAACAAATACACTTACCTCTCTCTACCTTGACATATTCATCACCTATACCTATATCCTTTCCCATGGCCACATCACCCATTTTATCCCAATATTCTTTACTTAATCCTTCTATCACACTGAATAAATCCTCTCGATTTGCAACTCTATCAATGATACCCCTTGAAAAATTTATAGAACAAACACCTCCACCTAAGGAAAACACAAAGGGATTCAAAAATCAACTACTTTTACATTAATCAATCAAAAACCTATACGATCCACAAACCCCATACAAAAATATCTTTCTCCATTGATATCCACCCCTACACCACCACCTTAGATCCTCTAGTTGAAATTATTGTCATCCCTGCCAAGAGTAAACCATCTTGATCAAAATCTACGACTCTTGGTAAGCATCCCCAAAAGTCTCCTACACATCCTCATAAGAAGTCAAGTCTTCCCTCTTTTCAGCAATCCAATGTTACAACATCTATTTTAAGGTCAGCCCCTTCATCTAATACACCTTGTAATGATAAATCCTGATCCAAACAATCTAACCCTCCTCTCAAAATTGATTCATCTTTTAAGAATTTAATTCACCCATCCGATCTACGTCCAACTCTTCCCATAACTCAAGCCAAAATATTTATCAAAACCATAATATTTTCCTTCCCCATGACACTTCAATTGGATCCTACGAAGACATCCTTTGACATTTAATTCAAATATCTACCATCACACTTCCTCCATTAAAGCTTTTAATCCCCATAGTACAAAGCCATCGTGGTTCAATCCTAATTGCATTTGTGCTTATCATCATACACCGGGCCATGACATTGAACATTGTAAGGCCTTTGTAAAATCATCTATAAGCTTATTGAGAAAGACAATTTCCTCATTCAGGGGAACATCCTTCTCCATCTACATCAGGTTCCCATCCATGATTCCCCCATGATTGTCATCCCTTAATAAACTCTCTTGCACACAACATTCCTCCTATGGAAGGTCCTTCATTATTCATCAATACTATTTATCTTTTCAATCACCCTTTTGGTCTCCGACCATTTATCCAATCCAAATCAAAAAATCCTATCTAAAATCCTTCGACATCCACTAACTCATCCACATATAATATAATCTCCCTCACTAGGGGGACATCCTCCCCATCCTTAGCATCCCTTCCACATCAATTCATCTCTTATCCATCCATACAACTTCCTTGATGCTAGGGGAATTCAATTTTGACATCACCTTATTTAATCTCATCCAATCCATCTCATCCAATATTAAATCCAAATTAATCTTGTCCAAATCTTCATCTCTTTTTACAGCCCACTTTTGTGGCCATATTCATCTCTCCCTTGAGGGACCATGTTTTTCATTTTAAGTCCACCGTTGTGGCCATATGTGTCCCTTCCTTTGGGGTGCCATATTTATTCCAAATTCCACACTTGTGGCCATGATCTTATCTCAAAGTCCACCTTTGTGGCCATGTTTGTTTCTCCATTGGGGGACCATTTATTTTCATTCTAAGCTCACTCTTGTGGCCATTCTCTTGTCTTCTAATACACATGTTTCTCACTTCCTTGGGGACCATTTATTTTCATCCTAAGCCCACCTTTGTGGCCATTTATTCACCTCATTAGGGGACCATATTTTCTTTTCTTCCTCAAGGATAGCACATAATTTTTATCTTTTCTCATCTATATCATTGTATCCTATCGTATCCTATCTTCCTCCCCTAAGACTTTATCTATCTTTCGATCACACTCTAGAAAGAGCACAACGTGGAATTTTTTCTCCCAACTAGATTGGGCCTTACATTATCACACATAAGTATGGGTTTGGGGTCTATTATTTGGTCTCCTTGATGGTAAACCTAGAGACAAAACCTCTTAATGCATTACACTTGTGACCATTATATTGTTAGCATACCTACCAATGAGCACTTAGTTATATCCTTAGATCATTCCTCCATCATGAACCTCTTCCATTTATCACTATAATGATTTAGAATTATGTGGTCTGCCATCACTTTCCTAGTCATGACCTTAAATATGGGCACCATGGCTCTATCCATAGCATTGTTCTTATGGATAGGTTCTCCCTTTTTGGTGAGAACTCCATGATCATTACATCCATCATCCTCCTATCTACCTATCAAAACCACACAAAAGGTCTAGGGGTGTCACTTGTATGATCATCATCCCCTCCTAAGTGGTCTACCTAGCTATACCCAACTCTTCCCCATAAAATAGAAAATCAACACAAAAAGAAAAGAAAGTACAAATTATGGATGCTCTCTCATGTTATCTTATCCAAAAACAGATTGATCCATCAAAGGAAAACTGTTCATAAAATCATATAATAAGTATAGACTGTTCCCCCGAAGGAAAACTATCATGCATATATTATCCTACCATCTAAAAACAAAAGTCAAAATCCCAAAGAAAAAGAAAAAGTAGACCATACCCTCAAAGGATGGTTACTCTCTTATCATGGCAACAAAGGCTTCCCACATTGATCAACCTTCTATTGTATTAGCATCCTCAGAAAGCTTCCTGCTTTGATCAGCTTTCTCTTAGCAAACTTCCCGCATTGATCAGTTTGCTCTCTTTCCCCTACCAGAGTGGGGCATAGTTCTAGGAACAACCACCTATGGAGATCCCTCTTCCATGCATACAAGTTACATCTAGAATCCCCTTTGTCATGTCGACATTAGGTTTATGAGCATATTTCATCCATATTTCCCTCATGGTATTTTGGTATAACTAACTATCATTGGTTATATATTAACACCTTCTATTGGTTGCAAGTGTAATGCCTTGAGTGGTACCCTTTCTTGTTTACCTCCAATCTAGTTTGAAGCATGGTTTCCTTATATCCCCCTTGCTATGATTATGTTTATTTTTCTCATTAAGGTCACCGTTTATCAATATTGCATTCTTATAGATCAAATTTCAAACCATGAAATCTATATCTATATGTTTACCTTTAAGGATGGCATATATTACAATTATCCATATTCTATGAATTTTGTTCACATCTATGAATGTTGTATCTTCCTTTCGCTTTCTTCCCAATTTCCCCTTTTCACTCTTCCACTTTCATCTTCACAATCTTATTTAACCATCTATACAATCAAATACTTTTAGTTGAGGTATACCTTCTTCCTTAGATCCTCCCAGGTGTAGAAACTTCTCCACCATCTCCTCTTTCATCAGACAATAATCACCACCACACACATATTTTCACTCTTCCTATTCCACTTATCATTCTTACCTCATCACTCTCACCATCCAGGAATCCCAATTAAGGATTCCCTCACACTCTCCATCCTACACCGCATATATTCCTCCATCCATTCATGTCACACTCCTTTGTTTCCTTCTTTCCTTGTTATCACCTCCTCTCACCTCTTGTTCCATTTTGGCATATACCACTCACTCTTTTCTCATTCTTCCTAGTATTTGTCTTCTTCTTGGTAATCTTACTTACACATGCTCACAATATGGAAAATTCACTTGAGGGTTTCCCTTAATCCATCTTATCATACCCTCTCCCCACCAACTCCATCAATCACTTACTTCTTCCCATCATTCTTCTTCTTTGGCTTGGTGATCCTACTTAACCATCCCGCCGCATGGAAATCTTACTTAAGAGTCCCTCTTAAGGTTGATCTGCCATCTAACCCTCCCCATCCCATCATATTTCCTCCATATTATTTCTCTTGCCCCCTTTCCATAATCATCCGCTCCAACCAACCATTCCACCCCTGTACCCAATACATTCTTGTCTTTCACCTTCCATATCATCACTATCGGTTTGGTGATCTTACTTAACCACTCCTGCGGCATGGTGATCTTACTTAAGAGTCCTCTTAAGGATGATTTTCATCTTGCACTCCCCCATCACTCCACATTCTCACCATCCACATTTTCTCGCCATTCCCATCATCACATCCTCTCACCTCCTCTTTCATTCTCACAAACACTACCTCCGTACTTGCCCACTTTTCATCTCCATCATCCCTCACTTGGAAATCTTACTTAACCACTTCCTTCACATAATTGTCTTACTTAAGGATTTCCCTTAAGGTAGACTTATCATTTGGACATCTCCCTCACCTCATTATTCATTCCCTTCGTTGATTGTTTTCTTCCTCTTGGTCTTCCTTACCAACCACATTTTTGTCCTACCATTATCCTTTCTCAACCTATCATATCACAAAATGCATCTCCTATCTTCCGCTTATCACCACATTCCTTTCCCCATTTTCCCCTCCTTGATCCATCATCATTCATACCACTTCCTACCATTTTTTTCATGTCTTGTTTCTTCATCTTTACCTCATTCATCCTCATCCACTACATCCTCTCCTCACCTTCATCTTGGCACAAATTGTTATCCCTCCTTTCTTTACTCTTTCCACTCCATCTTCTTGAGTTCTCCCACATATCCACCCCCATGTCTAACTACCATTATTGATGGTCTTCCCTAACATTCTTTCATCATCATCTTCCATTTCTACGCTAATAATTATTGGTGGACTTCTCCTAAAATTCACTCCTCCCCATTTTGCACGGCCTTGTTCACTCCTTTTGACCTCCATTTTCTCTTCATTCCTTCCTTCCCCTATGTACACCGATCATTATTGGTGGACTTATCCTAATGTCCCTTCATTGGTGTTTCCTCTTCCATTCCTCATTTACTTTTTCCCTCTTCTCACTTTTCCTCCCATCCTTCCCTACCGATCATTATCGGTGGACTTCTCCTAACATCCCTTCACTGGCATTGCCTCTTCTATCCCTCCCTCTCTCTTTTTTTTCCACCACCTCTCCATCTTCCATTCTTCCTTGCCAATTTCTTTATTGTCTTCATCATAAATCCTTTTTCTATTGTCTCGTAATAATTTTATCCTCATCTCACGCATCTCCACATATTTTCCAATTCGTGTCATTCCTCCCCTCTTGCTTCTCTTTACATTCCTAATACTACTCACTCTTCATTGAATATCTCCATTCTTGGTTTCCTTCCTTCTACATCATTTTATTTGTTGTCCTCCTCCTTTCTACTCCTCATCTTATTTTCACTTCCTCTATATCATCTTATTCCCCTTTTACTTTGTGTTTCCTTCTTACTTCCCCATTGATCACTTGGATCTTCAAGGTTATCCCATCTTTCTTATCATCCCACCCTCCACATGCATTTCCATGTGGTCTATTCCATATTATTTACCTTGGTTTTCCTCACGGTAATCTGGGCCCTTCAATCTTCTCCCTATATCCACTCTATCATCTCTTCTTCCCCATCATTTTCACCTTCCTCCTACCCTCCCCTTCCTTTCTCTATCACCCCCACCTTTTCACTCATTTTGTACTGTTTCTCTTATTTATTTATCTTATCTTCTCTAGATATTACTTATCCTTCATCATTTCCTTCTTCACATATCATCTCTCTCTCTCTCTCTCTCTCTATTCCCTCTTTCATTCCTTTTTCTCCTCCTCCATCTCCATCTGCTCTATTCCATACCCTTGTCTCCTTCACCTTTGACCTTTCTTGCTCTTCTCATAATCAACCACTACTCCTGTTCATTCCTTTTTTTTCCACTCTTACTCATTACATCCTTCAACACATCCTCACACCTAACATTCATGGTCGATTACAATATTTCTCCATTTTTGCACCACCGCAATCCATTTCATTACACCCCATTCTCGTCCTCCTCTCTGCAACATTGACCTCTCCTCTTTTCGAGAGCTCTGTCGCCTCTTCTATCCTCATCAGCCCTCTTGAGGGGGCATCATCATATCCATTTCTAAGAATTTCTTCCCATGGTATTTTTGTCTTCGAGGATACCATAATGACCATCACCTATCACCTTTTCCCTCGCAAGTGCCTACTCTACTTTTTTCTTGGAAAATGTCAATCGTAATCTTCCCCCATTTCCATGAATCAAGTTTTTCTACTTTCTTCTTCTAGTCTTTTCTTGTCAACAAAACATCTTCCTTAGGAAATATCTCTTCAAAAATATTCACCCCTTCGTCTAGGGCATATTACCTCACCATTCGTATTCCAACTCACCTTTTCAGCCGCTCTTCGTGTCTTGTGTTAGGAAACCTTTGTTTTCATCCTCGTCCTTATGGATGCATAGTTTTTGCTTGATTCCTCGTGTACGAAGGATTTAACATAATTTTTTCATTTCATTATGCATACTTTGGTGCTTTCCTATGACCCGTTGGTCATCTGGCCTGCATCCATACTGCAGTGGTCTTCACCCACTCACTGGTCCATAGAACATTTTAGCCCATCTCCATTGAGACCACAATTCTCCCCAATGATGTGATATTGGAGTCACCGCCATATTTTTCATTATTATTGCGATCTTTTTTTCCTGGGGCATCTTGCCTTGGTTATGCATTTACCCATATTTTCATCACCCACCCGACCTTTAACATCTATCTCTTTCAAACTCGTGCTTGACTTCCTTTATGTCGTCAATCCCAAGTTTGAGGGGGACACTCAATCAATCATATTTTCAATAATTCATTTTTTTTGTCTTGGCTTTCCCAACGCAAACCACTCATCAAAAAGGGGAAAATGTAGACACCATTTTTTGGTATCATTCCTCCCCTTCACCCCATATTTTCTCTCCTCTATTAGGCTTACCCATTCGAATCCCTTTCCCCCTCTAAATTTGAATAAATCCCATTTCCCACCAAAACTACATATTCAATTAATCAATCTTAATTGGTTAATTGATCCCCTTTCAAATACCTAAACCTCGTTATATGTTAATATCCAAATATTCCAAATTAAGTCATATCACCCCACCTAATAATTAAATACTCAAAATCATTCAAATCATGAACCCCACTCATGATTTAAATAATGTAAAATAATCCATATCAAATCCATTATTGCACCTAATCACTCAAATCATGTCCCCCCCACTCACCTAATTAGGGTTACTTTTTCAAACCTAGATTACCTGATAACCCCTAAACTAACCCCATCTCCAGGATATAAATACAGGCCTTCCCCTCTTTCAAACAAGTTAGAAGTCATATTAAACCTCTAACATTATGGCCCTCGCTTATCATAATATCATCATAGTTCTCTTGTGATGCCATTTGTATCACCATAATACCATCCCCATGCACTTGTGGTTCTCTTAGTTTGGTTTTCTTTACATTTACTTTGATCAGATCAGTAGCTCCTCTATACATCAACATTTTTAGGTTATGTTATTTATCAATTTCTGCATGTTATCTATCTATCTTTCATTTATACCATTATCAAACAGGTTAACATCTACATAAGGAAGCTTGTGCTTTGGAACCGACTTAGTCGATAAGCCCTCATATATACCATCTAATCCATTTTCATCTTAGTTACCTCTATTTTATAGGTCTATCTAGCTCATAGTGAGGACATTCACTTTGTGGCCATCCATTTGCATCTATCAACTCTACGGGTACCTTAAACCCCACATCTTTTAGGTTGCTTGATTTTATTTGTTATCTAGCTCACTAATCTAGATAGGGATGAAGAAAATTTGATCAACATTAATGGGGTGAGAGGTAGGGATATTAGGAAGGGGAAATTATGGATGGGGTTGGTTAGAGATGATGGTTTAGGAAGTGATTGATTGATACTGATTTAAGATGAGATATTTTTAATTGAGTTGTTGAATGGTTTTTAGGATGTTAGGATCAACATGGGATATTTGATTTGGATGGCGAGGAGGATTGATGGAGGTAGGATGTTAAGTTTGAGATTTGTTTGTTAAGGTGTTAGATGGTGTATGGGACTTCATGGTCAAAGTGATATGGTTGAATTTGATGGGTGGGGGATGATGGGACAACTTGGTTGATGAATTTAGAAAAGAGGTAGGGGTTTTTATGTTGGTTTAGAAAAGATGTGGATTGAGGATCAAATGCCATGGTTAGATAGGATGTGTGGGGGATTAGATTTGGATTAAGAATGTGGATTAAGGATGGTGATGGGATTAGTATAGATATTTCATGATTAAGGATAGTTAATTATGATAATGTTTGATTAATTAAAACTTTTAAGGTGATGGGATGGGTAAGGGTGTTAACAAAAATAAATAACAAACATGCAATACACACCCTAACTAGTCAAATGGGATTGCAATCAAGCTATAACCCACTTTCAATACCACACACCGATGGTGGTGCCAAAACTAGCTCTCCACCTATGTGCCAATGTGGGGTTGGCTAGCGAGTGATCTTTAGGAGTACATCCTCCTTGCACTATAAGCTTGATATGGGGCCAAGAGGGTTACCTACACTAGGATATATGGGCTCACTACAAGGCATCCCCGATATACCTTACGATATGTAGGGCCTAAGTTTTTTGCAAGGATGCTTTTTGAGGCCTAGGTATTGGGATGTGGAATCCCCTCAATTTATGTTTCTCTTAAAACAAGTAAGAACTTAGCCAATAATGACAATTTTCCAAGAATTTTTATACCCCACGTGGAACACGAGGCATGCCTACGTGTGTGGAGATGAAGCCCATGGTCACAAGACCCATATGCATATGGAAATTTTGTGGATATCACTTCCACATCATGTTGCCCCTACAACTTAAAAATGGGAAGGATATCCACTTTTGATCCTCGAGATCGTCCTAGATGTGAGATCATACATGTTTTGCCTTCTAGATGAACAAAAACAAAGGAAAAAAACATAAAAGGATGATAAATATAAGATAATTAAACTTTAGATAACAACATTAAATGATAAATATTATTATTTTTATCATAGGGTCTTCAAGAGGAGGCCCTATAAAACAAGGGTTAGTAATATGATTTTTAAACCCAATATGTTGGATCAAACGAGCTATAAATAAAAGGATTAGTAGTTTTCAATACTATAATCATAAAAAAAGGTTAAATGGTACGAGATAAATATGAAAATAGATGGATTCCACTCTTGTTTATGTAATAAACCTGCAAAACATTAATGTTGGAACCTACAAAAATCACAAAACACTTGAAAACAAGATTAGAAATTTAATTGTAAGCAAAAACGTGATTTTGCAAAGGTGTTGATTGACAGGAATAGGTTCCAAAGGGCATGAAAAAGGATCCAAAGTACATAAAAGGCACCACTTTATGGCATAGGAACCATTCTATGTAGCATAGGTGCCACGATATGACAAAAACATAAACAAGGTCAAAAACAAGCAAAAAACGGAGTTTTAATGCAATTTCTAAGTTTCAAAATCTAACACAAAGGTGTCAAAACTTATGCATAGGTGAAAAATTTTGTGCATAGGTTCCAATTTTAGCGAAAATATTCTATTCTATGAAGCATACACGTGAAGTATGGAAAAAGGTTGAAAAATATCAAAAACACGCACAAAACAAAGTTTTAGTGTTAGAACAAAGGCGCTAAAGTATCTACAAAGGTGCAAAAGTTTGAGAATAGTGCTAAAACACTTCAAATGTGAAAATTCAGGGAAAATTCACCATTTTGTGTTGTATAGGAATAAATACATCAAGGAAAGGAATTATTTTTGTGTTGGGAATGGAATCTTAGTTCAAAATTTAAAATTTTGAAGGGGTAAATGACAACAAGACTTCTTGAAACTTTGATAACCTGTGCAAGGGATCAAATAAGATGGAAAATTATTTAAAATGGGGGGTAAGCCCTACATTTATTCCTGAATGTAATGTAAGAAAATAATAGCTTGTGAATGCAATAAAAATAAAAAAATTGTTCCCCTAATCTAATCTTATCAACAAATACCTCAATAGAGAACTAGGTTGAAAGGGGGAAGAGAGACAAACACTACCTATACTTACCTATAAGTTCTAAATATCCTCCTTTGATGTGTTGGATTTTCTCTTACTTGATTATTGATTGCTCTTACTTTTCTTCATATTTGCTTAGACAAACTTGGGCAACACCTCCCCTTGATTTCCTTTGGATTGCTTAATAAAGATGATGAAGGAGTGAATGTTGATAGATTATATATGAATGATGGATTGATTGAGTGATTTAAGAAGATAAAATTTCAGAGTTTTGTTAGCTTATTGCTTTCCTATCTCTCATGGAGGATGAGAGTTAAATTTATAGTTGAGGGGTGGAGGATTCAATGGCTAGGATGAAGCCAAGTTGGATTTGGATCAAGGGTGGGGAATTTATGTGAGGATAAAAAGATATAGAATTAGATGATTATAGAATTTAGAAGAATCCTATATTGAATTAAAATTTAAATTGAGGGAGGGGATATATGGAGGGATTTTAGAGAGGCTTATAGAAATAGAAGCCTCTATATTTGGAGGATTTGGTTAGCTTAGAAGTACGTAGGATTAATTCTGATTAGGGAGAGATTACATAGAAAGGATGGGTGTAGGGATGTGTAGAGTAGGTGGGTAGGTGGGTGTAGGAATATTAAATTCCTAGAAAATTTTAATGAAGAATTAAAATAGGATAATAGGATATAATAAGGATTAATAATAAAATGGATTTTAGATGAAGGATAAAGGGTAAAAGGGATATTAGATAAATGATGAAAGGGGTAAATTGATAAAAGGAATTAATAAGAATTAATCTTGTAATTAATTATTATATAGTGGTAATGTTGGGAATGTTTGTGGGATAGATTAATCATAATTGATCATGTCAAAATTTTATATGTTTACACCTCCAACTTTTAGAAACATTCTTCTTCAATCTCATCCGCATATTCTCTATGAGTCATGTCTAGATTCCTTACTTCGACTTCTATTGGAAATTCTCGCTTCAAAAGGAATGAGGATACCTTCACCGCTTTCTTTTCCCTTTTAGGTAAGTGATATCTAACTGAAATCGTTAACACAAGTTCAACCACACAAAAACAATTGAAATAATTTTCTCTAATACCAATTTATCCATAAATTTCCTTTTCAACAATTATCGATATTTTTTAGTGATAATTGGATGAAATTGACTAAGTTACTTTTAACCAATATAATGTGCATGGAATAATAAAAAATATACTACAAAATGAGAAGTGGAATGCAACGGAGACATAATAATTTATCCTGGAGAAAGCCAAGGTGGAAAAAAAAATCTCTAGTGGGTAAGAAAATTTCTTCACTCTTGTAATTCTCAAAAATACAAAGCATCGTAAAAATTGGCCTTCACGAAGGATTCACACTCATAATTGTATTTTCTTGTTCACAACTTCTCAATAATGAAAAAATCACTCACAAAGTGAAAAAAATAAGAAAGAAATCCAACTCCTATCTTCTCACACTTGAATTTTCTCTAAATCACCTTCTAGAATGAATAATCAAACTTGTATTTATAGTTACTCTACCCAAGGATGGATAGAAAGATGAATTGAACCATTTGGGAAGCCCAAAATTTACAATTTTGAGTTTCCAAATTCTAGTGTCATCGAGGACAATACCACCGATGAATAAAGATTCGTGGTTACGCACAGAATCGCTATTCCATGTTACAAGAGGTTTGTAATCACTATTCTATTAAGAGTGGCGATTACTTAACCACCTTGGGTGGTGGTTACATTACCGTCACCTAGAAAAATTCTTGAATAGAATAATGATGGCATGTATATGCCATTTCAAGGGGTCAGATCACCCTTGTCATCTCGACTATACCATATTATAAAGAAATAATATGTTGAGAATCAGATCGCAAGAATCAAATATGGAGAATACATAAAATTAGGTATTTCATATCCATTTTTTGGATTAAAAACAACAATTCTGACGATATAGAGATAAAATAAATATATAAAATACAAAACATGCAAGAGATGAACACCATATTTACGTGGTAAAACCTCAACCGAGTGCCTAGAGAAACATCCTTGATGCACGATATCAAGATTTTATTAACTCAAGATGAAGATATTACATGTAAAATTGTTATGAGCTACTTTGATCCCCACAAAATTAAATACACCTAATTAGTGAAGTACGGTTGCTTATGATTCCTCCTCCTAAAAATAGAGTGGAAAATTCCATTAGGATTTTCCTTCCTAAAAATATAATTAGGTTGAATTCATCTTTCTATAAATAAGGGATTAAATCCTTAATATTTTCTTTAGTGACAAAATTGAGGGCAAGTGAAAGGAACAATAACCAAATCGTATCAAGCCAAGAACATGATGCTAATCAAACACCACGATCTATAAGATGAAAGCAATTCATCGAATAACTTTACATAAACCTTTGCAAACAAATGCGAAACAATATCATATATTATTATGGAACTCAATGAAATACAATGAGAATGGACCTTGCTTATATAGGCAAGGAATAACAATCTAAGAACTAGTCAAGGTCGTAGATCAAGCCATAAATCATGGAAAGAACTAGTCATCAAAGAACTAGTAAAGTCCATAGATTTATGAGAGAACTGACATCAAAGATCTATTCAATACCATAGATCAAGGAAATAACTATACCTAACAACTAGATAAAATCTCCTAATATCTAAATAAATAAAAAGAAATATCCACACACATAAGTGGGTGAGGATAAATACAATAATGTACCTAGGTGAACATGAGGAATATGAGCTAAGGTAAATACTCTACTATAACACCCCTCTCAAGTGAAGCTAGGGGCCAAAATAGAAGTGGCATGTCCACAATAAGAGTCCCGACATCTAGGCCTCGATGAGGTACTCATGTATAATAATCCTGGGAAAAAGGGACACCGCAAGGTACCCAATACCAAGAATAACAAAGTAAAGAGAGTAAAGACCCACTCCAAGGAATCCCAAGAATCTCTCGGCTCAAAAACTCATACAATGTCAAGAATTTTGTGCACTGTGGCTCGAATCCACCGCTCGATCACAAACTCAAAAACAATCGACATTGGGATTCACCAAAATAGCTCCATACAAGGATACTCGTCAATGAGTGATTTCGAAAGTGAAAAAATACCAAACATAATTTGATCAACTGCTGCAAATAGGTGTGCCACGATCTAAGAACAATAACCAAAGAAACAAGGCAAGGACACAAAATCTAGAGTGTCACGATCCAAGAAAAGCCAAGGTAACAAGGAAAGGACACAAAACCTGAAGAAGCAGGATCAACACCACACCCTCCCATACTGCTGAATGGGTGGAGTGATGCCACAAATCTATATGAGTTGTCAAAACAACTACTTGAACATTGACAAAATAACACTGGAATGCACTGTAATAGATCCCCACAAGAGATATTGTCAACATGTAAAAGAGTCGAAAATACAGATAAAAATATCTCAACAAACAAGAGAAAACACCACGATCAAATAGATTTTGAGGCGCCATTTTTCTCGGGTTTTTTGTATTATTATTAGTGGAAGCTACACCAATCAACGGATTTGTGCCAAGAAAAAATCGTGATTCTTTTTTTTAGGTCTATTGATTTCTCGAGATCTACACAGGAAATTTTCTATGAGTGTATCTGCTTCACTTACACGCATGAAGGGTTTCTGATCTTTCCTTTTTCTGGCAGGGGTCCATGGATGCTCATGTACATTTTTACTATTTTGGGAAAATTCGCAGTTGCTATTTTTAAGCAAACAAAGGTCACTATCTACATAGTGCAGAAATAGTATTTTTACCATAAGAGGTATGGATGTGACTTTCTCAAAAACACGCAAAGACACCCTGAATGGTAAGTCATGCAAATTGATACTGTAGTTAAGCTTGCGCACACCCCGTAAGGTAGAGTAGTTCTGGGATGGGTGATCTCCCAGAAATTCTCGGTGTCACTTCCTCATAATGTTTTTGGGCTTGATTGGGTGTATACCCCACTCCATCGTAAAAGCGGGAGGGTATTGGCGAGCAACCGATTAACACGATGAGATCCTCTCCACCATAAGTTTGAGCTTTTGTCAGCCGGCAAGTCACAGCCTTCGATACTGAAAGGAACGATAACCAGATCGCATCAAGCCAAGAACACATATGCTAATCAAACACCATGATCTATAAGATGAAAGTAATTTTCCAGCAATAACTCTTACATAAACCTTTGCAAACAAATGAGCAACAATATCATATATTATTATGGAACTCAATGAAATACAATGAGAATGAGCCTTATTTATATAGGCAAGGAGTAAATAATCCAAGAACCAGATAAGATCAGTAGATCAAGCCATAAATCATGGAAAGAACTAGTCATCAAAGAACTAGTCAAGTCCATAGATTTATGAGAGAACTAGACATCAAGGATCTAGTCAATACCATTGATTCAGGAAAGAACTAGTCAATACCATGATCAAGGAAAGAACTATACCTAACAACTAGATAATATCTCCTAATATCTAAATAAATAAAAAGAAATATCCACACACATAAGTGGGTGAGGATAAATACAATAATGTACCTAGGTGAACATGAGCTAAGGTAAATACCTACTCTAATAAAGAATTCCTCCACCCCCTTCAGAAGTGAGCTACAAACCGCACCTCAAAGGGATCCAAAATTTAACTTTTTGTCACATATTTAAAAATATCCAACTTGACAACAAATCCACTTGATATATTACACAACCAACTCATCACCTTTTCTAAAAGCCAAGATAATCCAACCACCATCTTAGTTTATCTAATAATACTAGTTTTGTGAACATTTTAGCACAATTTTCTGTGGTGTGGACCTTTCTAGTGCTATTGTTCCTTCCTTAATAACGTGTCTAAAAAAGATACTTAAATGTAGTATGATTTGTCTAATCGTGATAAGTCGGATTCTTGGACAAATAAATAACACTTTGTTGGTTTTCAAATAGGACTTTTTAGAAGAGCAACAAATGGGGACAAAAGTCCCTCCTCTTAATGGGAGAGGTTCCCTTATTCTCAAACGAACTTATTTACAAATACACGTAACATTATTTTATGGTCAAACTTGGATATTACGAAAGTGTTTTCCACAAGGATCACTCAAGCACGCCTGTGATCGAGGAAGGGGAATAAGAAGATGAGCAGATAAAGCAAATATCTCGTAATTATAGATAGTAATAATTCTTCGTAATGCGAAGCTTCAAAGGATTTAAGACAAGATCATTTGCATTAGCTGAATGGGATTAAATTTAAAGACACAAAGTTCCATAAATAACCTTCTTCATATTTGTTAATCAAGGACACAAAGTTCCTTCTGGTTGTACAAGATCACCGTATTTTGCAAAACCGAATAAAGATGCAATCGAGAGACTAAACGAGTTAGGAACAAAATGATCTTCACAATATTAAAGGAAAACACAGAGACAACAAGAATCAGATAGACAAAGAATGGAAAGACCTTTTTGTATTGATTTCTTTAAGATCTATTTACACTTTCAAAGAAATATCCAAGTTCTTCCTCCCCGTAAAATGGCGTGGAAAGGCCATTATATAGATTACAAGTTAGTTACTCTTCGTAATCATTTATTTTAATTCTAGAGAATAGTTAAGTACCGCCAATCGCAATACCTTAACTAATTACAAAGAATACGAAAAGAAAGGAAAGAAGAGGAAAGGAAGGAGAAGGAGACAGTGGCCGGCCATCGGGAGGGACCCACTGCCTTCGTAATCCGCTGCCTCGAACTTCTTCAATGACTCGGGCCTATATCTCCGCCACGAGGGACCGACGTGTTGGGCTGCAGATCGAGTCCAAAATCCCGTACATTTCTCCATCTCTTTATCAAACTCGACGTGAGTATGATAGTCTTTGTTTGTTTCTTCAATGGCGATCAAGAGAACAAATTTCCTTTATCTTGTCCTTAGAGATGGAGTCTTCTTGAAAATATTATCTTTGACAAAAGCTCTGAACTGAGCTTTGATTTCTTGCAAGGACAAGGGAACGCCAGAGTTTTCATCCTGAAGATGACAATGCATATCTTTGAACGCAGCAGCTGCCAGTGTCTTGAAAGCTTCTCCCTTCTGCTAGCTATTCTTCATTTCTCCTACAGCTTCCTCCAGGACTTTGATTTTCCACTCCACGCTGTAGACCCAAGATTTTGACAGATTGTCCTTAGCATCATCGAAAATCTTGTTCGCCAGTAAGATGTTCTCATCTGTCTGGCCCATGAGGCGAAGGTCTACAATGCAACTACTCCAGAGCTTAAGCTCTTTATCCATTACCCCAATAGTAGAGGACAGCTTCTGTTGCAAATTATCTACCTTTCCATGTAGCTTAAAAGCTTCATCGATGAAGTTTAGTCCTGAGAACAAGCATGTCATCTACCATGGCTTCGATAGCTCTGCCATAGACAGAATACTTGTGCATATCTTTAATACTTTGCACTTCATCTTGGCTTAGAATTACAGGAGGCGGTAGAGCAGTCAAGGGGGTAGGGTCCAAAACTTTGTCCTTAGACAAAAGTGACTTGATAAAACTCGTGAGAACTTGGGCTTGTTCTTCTAGCTGCTCAATAGTCTGCTGCCCTTTCTCTACCCTTCCAATGACCCTTGTGACTGTTTCCTGGAGGTTATGAATCTCACCTTCAGGAGTAGACTCTCCCATAGGGATCCTTGAAAGCTCCAAGTCGATGTCACAAGCAACTCGATTTCGATTTGTCTATCGTGGGCTTAGCAATCTCCAGGAATTGCTGACCTTGAGCATCTGACACAATCCTGGAAGTAGTTCTGGCTTTCTTGGCACGAGAAGGAGTGGTGCCCAACAAGGCTTCAACAACATCAAAATTTGGTCCCAAGCTTTGAGAGGAGGATTTCCTCTTCCTTTTGTCAACCAGAGGTGCACCCAAGAAAAAGAGGAAGAAGAATCTGCAGGAGAGGCAAGGGGACCAAGAGACAGGAGCCTGGGCATGACACTCAAGGTCTCAGTAGCGGCCGCTGACTCTGCCGAGATGTGGGTAGTAACACCGGAGGTAATGGCGGTAGAAGAATCGTGAGTACTGGAAGTTCAAGGCTCTAGACCTCCTTATCTCGCTGGATTTTCGTGAACACTGCAGAGCTGGCATCTCACTTTCTTCACTTTCACCGAGAACAATGATGTTTTCTCGCCCCATAGGCAACTCGCCTGTTTTCTTAGAGGATCATTCTCTGCAGCTCCTTCTTTACCTCTTTGAGTTTCTTTTCAGTATACCTGGGTAGATGGAGAAGGAGTAGATTCCATGTGTCCCCGAGCCGCTGAGGCGTGGGGTTTTCACCGGTGTTCCGCACTGAACCGATGCTCTCTTATGGGTGTTGAGTCATCTGGAGCTGGATTCTCCCGAGTGCCTCTTGAATTCTCTGATCTTCTTATCGAACTGCACTTAGTCCCGATCAAGACCGGAGCAAGAATCTCAAATGATCATCTCTCTCTTCCCTGCTCCACCTGTGTCCTCCAGAGGGGTGTGCTTAATCACATTTTCATACTCATACGAGTATAGTTCAGAATTGTCATCCCGGGAGACCTTCAGAACTTGGCACAGATCGAGTTCTTAGATCAATCAGGAGAACCTGCCACAATGCCTTCTTCGGCTTCAAAATCATCTACACAATCGGCCCAAAGAGTCTTCCTCGATTGCCCTATGATGATAGATTATCTTGATGTTTCTGTTTCAATGAACTCTTCAAGTCAAAGCAGGTTCTGGCTTGAAAAATGAACAAAGGATAGTGGACCGTGGCTCTTTCTATGTTTTGAGCATCCAGAGTCTGTTTTTGCATGTATAGTTTCCTAGAGAGATGGGAAAGTGGAAATCTTCTTGTCTCTGCAAGTTCCGTGAAACTTGTCTAGCTTCCTGCATATTTCAATCAAGGCCATTTTGTCATTACAGAACATGGGAAGCCGCAGAGGGGTGTTCTCATAACCAACGAGCTCGATATAAGAAAATTTCCTGAAATGAATGAAATAGGCTCCATATTGTGATATCGTGTTCATGGCTTTGTCTCTGAAAACCTTCTAAAGCAGTTGTCACCTTCGAGCAATCCGACCACACATACATGGTGAAAGCATCATCGACCCTTCAAATTCCGATTGCTGGTCTCTAGGTGAATCATGGGAAGAGGGCATACACTCGGATCATCTTTGTGTGTATCTATGTAGGAGAAGCCAAACCACCGCCTCGATGCCGCTAGGGTATACATTTAGATACGAAGTCATGAAGAACTTCTTTTCGATCGGCCGAACGTTAGATAGCCGCTTCTGGCCAAATTCATACCGATGATCTCTCCTTAGCTTGATATTTTGTGTTCCTCGCACACCATGCCAATGAGCGGGCACATCCGTAAATGAAATTATTAGTGGAGGTCAAACCCATAACCCGAGCCAAAGCAGATATGAAGTCTCGACAGCTTCTTCATTGAAATCTGCCCGAAGAGGGTTTTGGCCGACGAGAAGGACCTTTCTTAGGGTTCTTCAATCAAGACTTCGCCACTCGAGCTTTATATTTATCACCTGTCTTGGTCGAACATGGCTCGTGCTTGATCCCGAGAGACGACTATAGCATTGTCCATCTCCGAATCCTCAGAGCAGCTCCAATGGCGGCAACGCCACTGCAATGAGCTCCTCATGTACGCTTGTCACCCGCCGTAGCGGGTCAAGTGAGCTCCGCATGAAAGTACAGACGTCGACACCGCACCGAGATAGGGAATCCTCTCGCAAAGCTAAACCGCTATCATTAATCATCTCTGCTATTGGCGAGGGTTGGCTCAGATCTGTCATTCTTGACCAAAAATCGCCGAAGTCGAGATGACGAGCTTCACTGTCTCCGATATTGCTAACGGCAGACTCAAGTGGAGAAATTTGCTCCTGTCCCTGAAACTTGATCTTCATATTGATAGATTCGAGCTGCGACCCTGACTCTGGAAGGAATTTGCAAAGGGAAGGGATATTGCGCAGGTTTTCAAATTGCAAGGGTTCGAGCAAAAGATAGCATGGAAGCAATGCGAAAAATGCAAAGGGGAATGCTCGTTATATAGCCGTTTGAGGAGCGGAATGAATTTAATGCGCATTGAATACACAACCACCAATTTGAAAAAGCATCATATTCGGAATGAGCGGGAGAAGCCAAGTGTTAATGACACTTGTACGCTGGGACAGTGAGACGAATGACGAAACACGCGGCTTCTACTTCGGTTCGGGTGAAACACTGAGAAGACGCACAAATGCATTTGGAACAAATGGGACGAAAATGTGAAGTACGCGATTCGGTGTTTCGCCGAAATTGGAACAAAGGGCCCATTTGGGACTTGGGACATTCGAGACAAAAAGTTCTGGCACGCGACTTGACCGCCTCTACTGAAAATGAAACAGGTACATTTTTGAGAATGGGACATTTGGGTAAACGCGCGAAGGACGCGGTTCGGGCAAATCAGCCGAAATTGGAACAGTTTGCATTTTTCGATTTGGGACAAAGAGCTCTGAAGTACGCGACTCGGGAGTTTCGGCTGAAAATGGGAAAGCTCGCACTTTTAACTTTGGGTCATTTAGGACAGGAAAGTGCGAAGTACGCGGGAAGGATGATTCGGCTAAATTGGAAAGTTCGCACAAAACGTTTAGGGACACTTGGGACAAAACCTTCCGATGGGCCCGAAAATGAGACAGCTTCGGGGACTTCGGCCGATCGGGGAACAGAATGCACTTTCGTACTTGGGACAGATGGGACAAAAAGTTCCGACAGGCCCGAAAATCACACAAAAAGACCCAAAACACAAATTTTTTCAACTTCACGACTTAGGCACTTCAGAGAAGAACTCTTCAACTCAAAATTTTGAAAATTTTACTCTTATCAGAGCGGGAAATTTTGAGTGGACAACAGCTGGCTCCTTCTGGGGATGACTTGGTGTAAATTCATAGAATGAGACAAGGCAAGAACTTAGAGAACTCGGGTGAAGAAGACCAAAGGCCTTATCCATCGGGCAAGGAGTCAAAAACAAACCAATATAGAGGGAAACACACACAACAAATGTAAAGGAAACACACCGAAAGCGTAAAAGCAAAAACACTCGTATATAATATACAAAGGGACTCCTAGTCACCAGACTTGAACAACTTCAAATACCGCCCACTATAAGGAAGTGGGAGGGGAGAACCATCCATGTAATCAAGATAGAAAGAGTTCTTATTAGCAAAGTGTCTTATCTTCGAAAGGTCCAAGCCACAGAGAATCAAATTTTCCATGGGAGCCACGAGGTTCATGTATTTTGTCCCATAAAATGGTATCACCAACTTGGAACTCTCTGACTCCAGCTTTCTTATCGCAACCTTCACCTTCTCGGTGAGCAGATATTTCACAGCAACCTCCAATCTATCCTCGCTGGGCCAGGCAGTACATGATTCTTTGTCCAGCATCACCGAAACTAGTGTCTTCAATGGCCTTCATCAGGCAAGGGTAGCTCATGTCCACTGCAATCGTAGCTCATGTCCATCAATCTTCTTGAGTTAAGACAACAACCACGGTGGTATTATCTCAGTAGTGTCAGCAATAGATGATGAAATCTTTGGCTTGGAGTCGTAAGGTGCCAAATCGAGTTTTAGCAATGGCTTTTTTGATACCCTCAAAGGATTCCTTTCCTTCGTAAGACCATCCAAATGTTTTCTTCCCTTTCATCATCCGAGAAATGTTCTGTGGTCAACTCGCAAAATCAGTGATGAACCTTCTTAAAAATTGATCTTACCAAGAAGGAATGCACGCCTTTTTTACTAGTAGGGGAGAGGAATTTGCTGAATGGCTTGAACTCGCTCGGGATCAATCTTGATGTCGCCCTTTGAGACAATGTGCCCTAATAGCTTTCCTTCGAATACGTAAGACATATTTTTAGGATTCAAGGAAATCCCATGCTCTCGCATCTTTGCGTAATCAAGCTTCCAAGTGGTCAAGTGATCCGCTTGTCTTTGAGAACATCACAGTCATCAAGGTATATGACTATACATTTCCTTTCAAGCTTCCAAAAGCCAAATCCATAGCTCTCTCGGGAAAGTGGCACCCACAAAGATTAATCAGCCCAAAAGGCATTCTTCAGTAGGCAAAGGTACCCCAAGGAGTGGTGAAGGCTGTCTTGTGTTGATCTGCAGTATCAACCTCTACCTGATTGTATCCCGAGAATCCATCAAGCATAGATAACATCTCGGATCCTGTTACTGCTTGCAAAATCTGATCCATCATAGGCAGAGGGTAGTTATCTTTCAGAGAGGCCTGATTCAGGTTTCTGAAATCAACACAGATGCGGATCTCTCCATTCTTTTTTCTAACAGGCACAATGTTTGCAATCCATGTTGAATGGTGAATGGGAAAAATAATCTTAGCCTTCAACAACTTCTCGATCTCCCGAAAGATGGTGTCACTATTTTTGGATTATACCGCTTTGCTTCGCTCAAAGGCTTGATTCCGGTTTGAGAGGGATAGAGTGCTACATTTCTTTTGGCTTCAAGGCTTTTAGATCTTCATAAGAATATGCAAGAACATCCTTATACTTCCTTAGAAGATCAATTCTCTTCTCCTCTCTTCTCGATGTGCAACATTTCCCAATATTTACTAAAGCCTCGGGTCATCAACTCCCAATATCAATCTTATCATACTCACCTGATTCCGAGGTCCAAGAGGCTTTAGATCTCACGTGATCTCGTCATGTTTATCAAACAACTCCTCCAAACTCACCAAACCTTTGGGAATCTTGTTTCCTTTGAGCTCGATGCACCCTTCCCGATCGCTTCTTCTCCTTGGGTGACACTTGGTCGAAGACACACTCACGAGGCAAAGGTGCTGTCACTTCCTCAAAATAAAGTTGTTCAAATTCCCTTGAGTTCTGGTGAAGGAAAGCAGATGCTGGTCATCGTTGAAAACTTGCCAGTTATTGGTATTGTCAGGGACACTAGGCCGATGGACCATTTCAATAGTGAACTTATCCTGAGAGAATTCAGGATGGGGAATCAAAGTAGTGACCCCGAGACAAATGCCTAAAGCTGAATCAGCCCTCGCCTGCTTTTTCTAGGTATTGCTTCAATAGAGAAAGCATCAAGGAATTCAATTGAATCCCAAACCTGATTCCGATAATGCTTCAGCCTTCCATTCTTTACCTGAAAAAGGCTTCTGACTTGCTTCACAATCAGCTCTGCATCACCACGAGCCTGTAAGATTTTTACACCTCGTTCTTTGGCTACTGGTACCAAGAAGGAGAGCCTCATACTCACTTTGATTGTTAGTGTTCTTTGAACCGCAACTTAAATGAAAAAGGGTGCAGGCAGCCTTCAAGTGATACTAGCAAGACGCCAGCAAATGTAACCACCGAGGAACAACTTCCATCAAATTCTAAAATCCATAACACCATCGGGATCTTTAGGTGATACTTTGAGGGTGGATTTCATCGGGGACGTAATCATGTAATTACCATGACCCATGTCTTCATAGAGTATTTATGCCTTAGGATCATCTGCTTTCTACACAATATACTCTTGATCGCTTTCTCGTAGTAACTTCTTCATTTGTCCATTGACAGTATGAGTGCGTGTGACCAATCCATTTCAATCTCTCCACCCACATCTTTACAAGTTCCTACTTAGCAACATTCCATAGAAGGAGGAATGTCTCGCTACTAGGATGGTAGCCAAGACTTCTTTCGTAAAGCAACAAAAGCCACTTGTGCATCTTTAATCCTTCCAACTAAAGGTACTTCCTTACTTTCCATGGAGTAGCAAGATCCATAAGTGGTAAGGGTTAAGCCTAAAGCATGAGCTACCTTAAGCAGCATCACATTATCGAGGCTCCGGAATCTATGACATTTGATCGAGCCTATGGCCAGCTATAAGAAGTGTTACATAAAAAGGCTTGATTTTGTCTCCAGGTGAGGTGACAGCAGCTACCAGACTAGGTTGTGGTGCAGAAGGAGGTGTGGGCAAAAGGCCTTTAGAGGTGGTCTTGGAATGGGAATTTACAAATTGGATCATCTTGGCAAAAGCTTTAGGGTGGGTTTGGTAGTATTCAGCTTCTGAAATTTGAACCTTAGTCCTTTTAAGATGATCAACAATATCAAAGGATCCAGAGGTGGATGGGCCATCATCATTTGGAATTCTAGGCTTATCAATTCTGGGAGAAAAAGAAGAAGAAGAAGCAACTTTGGGAGCAGGATCGACAAGATTTACCTTTGGTGTGATGAGGTAGGAAGAGGAGATCCTCTTTTGCAATCACGGAATAGTCTGCGGCCGCTCCTTAGACTTTTTCGGGGTCAGGTCACCTTTTCCTCCGATGTGTCTCTGTTTTCGAGTCATGACAGCGAATGACTCACTATTCATGTCGCTACCACTTCATCATAGTCATCTCCATCATCAATGCCTTCTGGTAAAGAAATTGACTCGAGATCCCTCAAGTTCTTCTCGCCTCATCATCGACCTCCAGAACTCCTCACAAGCTTCATTATCATCTTCTCGGCTCTTCAACTCACAAGTCGCATTCACCTAACTTCGACAGAGGTCCTTCAAGTGCCGCGCCTTGTGTGGGAGAGGCAAACGGTTTTCGGGTGAAAATTTCTTCTCGAACGCTCCGCATATGGTGCATGCCGGCTAATTGTTTCTTTATAGCCACTAGATCATTTGCAAGTTTCGGACTAATGGATCAAGATTGGGTCCAGAGGTGGAAGAGGAAGAAGCAAAGAGATTTAGATTTAGAGGATCTCTTCTCAACTTCCCTGACATGATCAGGTCATCCTCGACACTAACAGCCAGTTCTTGATCCAGAATTAGCGTTCCAAGATTAGCCCTTCTTAGGCATAACTGACTTTAGGCGTTTGGGCATTCAAAAAGAAACATTTTTGAATTTGATCAACCGGCCGAGTATTTACAGGAATCTTGTTGATCAATCTGTTGAACCGAGCCACAAATTCTCTCATGGGTTCTGATGGATCTTTCTTTATCTGAGAAATCTGGGCAAGCAGGGCATGCACATCTTCTGCCGGCTTGAAACGGCTTTCGAACTGAGTTCTCATGGTAGTCCAGTCGGTGATGGCACCAGCCGGAAGGTGATAGAACCACCAAGCAGATTAGATTATCTCGTAACGCCTCAACGGTCAGCCTTATCGAGACGCCTTTCATGCTCAACCCCCAAAACTCCACATGCAACTATGAAGGCTGCAATATGTTCATCAGGGTGTACTTTGCCATCTCCTTTAAATTTTGGGAAGTTCTTTCGGTTACCTCTAGGTAACTCATGCAAAGGTCGCAAGTGAAGAGCCTGGGGCCCGACACGTTGACCCCATGGTAATTGTGCCATTCTTGGAAATACGGCTCGAGGGGAACTCAGTAACACCGCAAGGATCAAAGCTCGTAGATTAGGACTAGCAAAGCTCAAGGAATACCACCCGCAGGACTTCTATCTTGGACAGTGGAGTGCTCATCTTAACGAGTTCTTTTATGGAAGGGAAAGGAAAACCCCGTTGCTCCAAAAGTCTAAAACCGAGAATCTTCGATACCAAGGGCCCTTCTCCTCGTGGAGTCGCCAGATCAAAGGATGATCGAAAATTGCAGATCGAATGCGATTTTCTCAAATGAGCCTGAGCTGGAATGCAAATTTCTCCCCAAATGCCGAGTCGCCAAAATCGTTGGTTTTCAAATAGTACTTTTAGAAGAGCAACATTCTGGGGGACAAGAAGTCCCTCCTCTTTAATGGGAGAGGTTCCTTATTCTCAAACGAACTTATTTACAAATACACGTAACATTATTTTATGGTCAAACTTGGATATTACGTAAAGTGTTTTCCACAAGGATCACTGCTTATGCCAGATCGAGGAAGGGGAATAAGAAGATGAGCAGTAATAACAACATTCGTAATTATAGATAGCAGTAATAATTCTTCGTGGTATGCAAGCTTCAAGGATTTAAGACAAGATCATTTGCATTAGTTGAATGGGATTAAATTTAAAGACACAAAGTTCCGTAAATAACCTTCTTCGATTTGTTAATCAAGGACACAAAGTTCCTTCGTGGTTGTACAAGATCACCGTTTTGCAAAACTCAAAAGATGCAATCGAGAGACTAAACGAAAGTTAGGAACAAAATGATCTTCACAATATTAAAGGAAAACACAGAGACAACAAGAATCGATAGACAAAGAACGGAAAGACCTTTTGTATTGATTTCTTTAAGATCTATTTACACTTTCAAAGAAATATCCAAGTTCTTCCTCCCGTAAAATGGCGTGGAAAGGCCATTATATAGATTACAAGTCACATTTTCAGAATCGCTTTCTTTTAACTAGAGAATAGTTAAGTACCACTAATCGCAATACCTTAACTAATTACAAAGAATACGAAAAGAAAGGAAAGAAGAGGAAAGGAAGGAGAAGGAGACAGTGGCCTGGCCATCGGGAGGGACCCACCGCCTTCGTAATCCCGCCTCGAACTTCTTCAATGACTCGGGCCTATATCTCTCGCCACGAGGGACCGACGTGGTTGGTTGCAGATCGAGTCCAAAATCCCACATTTCTCCATCTCTTTATCAAACTCGACGTGAGTATGATAGTCTTTGTTTGTTTCTTCAATGGCAGATCAAGAGAACAAATTTCCTTTATCTTGTCCTTAGAGATGGAGTCTTCCTGAAAATATTATCTTGACAAAAGCTCAATCGAGCTTTGATTTCGCAAGGACAAGGGAACGCCAGAGTTTTCATCCCTAAGATGACAATGCATATTCAACGCAGAATGCCAAAGGTGTCTTGAAAGCTTCTCCTTCGCTAGCCTATTCTTCATTTCTCCTATGCCTTCCTCCAGACTTTGATTTTCCACTCCACGCCGTAGACCCAAGATTTTGGCTGCATTGTCCTTAGCATCATCGAAAATCTTGTTCGCCAAGAAGATGTTCTCATCCTGTCTGCCCATGAGGCGAAGGTCTAATGCAACTACTCCGAGCTTAAGCTCTTTATCCATTACCCCAATAGTAGAGGACAGCTTCACTGCAAATTATCTACCTTTCCATGTAGCTTAAAAGCTTCATCGATGAAGTTTAGTCCGCAACAAGCATGTCATCTACCATGGCTTCGATAGCTTTCCGCCATAGACATAATACTTGTGCATATCTTTAATACTTTGCACTTCATCTTGGCTTAGAATTATAGGAGGCGCAGTAGAGCACCAAGGGGGTAGGGTCCAAAACTTTGTCCTTAGACAAAAGTGACTTGATAAAACTCGTGAGAACTTGGGCTTGTTCTTCTAGCCGCCAATAGTCTCTCACGTCTCTTTTCTACCCTTCCAATGACCTCAGGATCTGCTTTCCTCGGAGGTTATGAATCTCACCTTCGGGAGTAGACTCTCCCATAGGATCCTGAAAGCTCCAAGTCGATATGTCGCAAGTTTGATTCTGATTTGTCTACTATGGGCTTAGCAATCTCAGGAATTGCCGACTGAGCATCCGACACAATCCTCGAAGTAGTTCTCGCTTTCGCACGAGAAGGAGTGGTGCCCAACAAGGTCTGCTACAAAGATCAAAATTTGGTCCCAAGCTTTGAGAGGAGGATTTCCTCTTCCTTTGTCAACCAGAGGTTGCACCCAAGCAAAAGAGGAAGAAGAATCACAGGAGAGGCAAGGGGACCAAGAGACAGGAGCTCATGACACTCAAGGTCCATCGCGGATGTTGACTCAACTGCCGAGATGTGGGTAGTAACACCGGAGGTAATGGAAGTAGAAGAATCAGTGAGTACCGGAAGTTCAAAGGCTCGACCTCCTTATCCGCTGGATTTTCGTGAACACTTGCAGGAGTTGGCATCTCACTTTCTTCACTTTCACCGAGAACAATGATGTTTTCTAGCCCCATAGGCAACTCGCCTGCTTTCTAGAGGATCATTCTCTCGCAGCTCCTTCTTTACCTCTTTGAGTTTCTTTTGTATACCTAGGTAGATGGAGAAGGAGTAGATTCCACATGTGTCCCGAGCCGTTGAGGCGTAAGGGGTTTTCACCGGTGTTCCGTGACTGAACCGATGCCTCTTATGGGTGTTGAGTCATCCTCTGAGCTGGATTCTCCCGAGTGCCTCTTGAATTCTCGGATCTTCTTATCGAACTGCACTCTAGTCCCGATCAAGACGGAGCAAGAATCTCAGCCTGATCATCTCTCTCTTTCCCTCGCTCCACCCAGTCCTCCAGAGGAGTGTGCTTAATCACATTTTCATACTCATACGAGTATAGTTCGAATTGTCATCCCGGAGACCTTCAGAACTTGGCATGCATCGAAGTTCTGATCAATCAGCAGGAGAACCCGCCACAATGCCTTCTTCTCGCTTCAAAATCATCTCGCATACTGCCCAGTAGTCTTCTCTCAGATATCGCTCTATGATGATAGATTATCTTGATGTTCTGTTTCAATGAACCTCTTCAAGTCAAAGCAGTTCTCGCTTGAAAAATGAACAAGGATAGGACCAGGCTCTTTTATGTTTTGAGCATCCAGAGTCAAGTTTTGCATGTGTAGTTTCCCGTAGAGATGGGAAAGTGCAAGCCATAAATCTTCTTGTCTCTCGCAAGTTCTGTGCAACTTGTCTAGCTTCCCGCATATTTCAATCAAGGCCATTTTTTCATTGCAGTAACATGGGGAGCCGCAGAGGGGTGCTTCTCATAACCAAATGAGCCCGATATAAGAAAATTTCGAATCGAATGAAATAGGCTCCATATTGTGATATCGTGTTCATGGCTTCATCTGAAAACCTTCTAAGTTGTCACCTTCGAGCAACTGACCACATACATGGTGAAAGCATCATCTGACCCTTCCGAAATTCCATCACTGGTCTCTAGGGTGAATCATGCGGCGAGGCATACATCGGATCATCTTTGTGTGTATCTATGTAGGAGAAGCCAAACCACCGCTCGATGCCGCTAGGTATACATCGATACGAAGTCATGAAGAACTTCTTCGATCGGCCGAACGTTAGATAGCCGCTCGGTCAAATTCATACCGATGATCTCTCGCTCAGCTTGATATTTTGTGTTCCTCGCACACCATGCCGATGAGCGGGCACATCCGTAAATGAAATTATCATGGGTGGAGGGCAAACCCATAACCCGAGCTAGCAGATTATGAAGTCTCGATAGTTCTTCATTGAAATCTACCCTAAGAGGGTTTTGGTTAGACGAGAAGGACCTTTCTTAGGTTCTTCAACCAAGACTTCGCCACTCGAGCTTTATATTTATCACTGTCTTGGTCGAACATGGCTCGTGGCTTCGATCCCGAGAGAGGACTATAGCATTGTCCATCTCCGGGAATCCTCGTAGCAGCTCAATGGCGCAGCAGGCCCAACTCTGGCAATGAGCTCCCATGTACATTTTTCACCCGCCGTAGCTGGGTCGGGTGAGCTCCGCATGAAAGAAAGTACAGTGAAGACATTACACCGCACCGAGATAGGGAATCCTCCACAAAGCTAAACCGCTATCATTAATCATCTCGTGCTATGGCGAGGGTTTGCAGATCCGTCATTCTTGACCAAAATCGCCAAGTCGAGATGACGAGCTTCACTGCCTTCGATATTGCTAACGGCAGTACTCAAGTGGAGAAATTTTCTCCGTCCCTCGAAACTTGATCTTCATATTGATAGATTCTGAGTCGCGACTCTAGACTCGGAAGGAATTTGTAAAGGGAAGGGATAATGCGCAGTTTTCAAATGCAAGGGTTCGAGCAAAAGATAGCATGGAAGCAATGCGAAAAAATGCAAAGGAGAATGCTCGTTATATAGCCGCTTGAGGAGCGGAATGAATTTAATGCGCATTGAATACACAACCACCAATTTGAAAAAGCATCATATTCGTAATGAGCGGGAGAAGCTATGTGAATGACACTGCACGCTGGGACAGTGAGACGTGAATGCACGGTAAACACGCTGCTCCGGCCGGTGGGTCGCTAAACAGGAGAAGACGCACAAATGCATTTGGAACAAATGGGACGAAAATGTGCGAACGCACGCGATTCGGTGTTTCGGCCGAAATTGGAACAAAGGGCCCATTTCGACTTGGGACATTCGGGACAAAAAGTTCAAGTACGCGACTTGACTGCTCTACTAAAATGAAACAAGGCACATTTTGAGAATGGGACATTTGGGGCGAAATGCGCGAAGGACGCGGCGGTTTGGGCAAATCGGCTGAAATTGGAACAGCTTTGCATTTTTCGATTTGGGACAAAGAGCTCAAGTACGCGACTCCGGGAGTTTCGGGCTGAAATGGGAAAGCTCGCACTTTTAACTTTGGGTCATTTAGGACAGAAAGTGCGAAGTATGGAAGGATGATTCGCCAAATTAAATGGAAAAAGTTCCAGCACAAAACGCTTAGGACACTTGGGACAAAACCTTCCGACGGCCCGTAAAATGAGACAGCCTTCGGGACTTCGCCGATCGGGGAACAAATGCACTTTCAGACTTGGGACATGGGACAAAAAGTTCTGACAGCCCGAAAATCACACAAAAAGACCCAAAACACAAATTTTTTTCAACTTCACGACTTAGCACTTTCAGAGAAGAACTCTTCAACTCAAAATTTTGAAAATTTTATTCTTATCGTGAGCGGAAATTTTGAGTGGACAACACACTTATATTGTCACATAATAACAAGTATCTTCAGTATTGATATCTTCCAAACTTATCCAATAGAATTATATCCAAACGACTTCCTCCACATAAGCATGATAGTAGCTATATATGTTGTCTCAATAGTTGACATGGTAGTAATATTTTTAATCTTGTCACCCAACCGATAGGTCCACTCTGCAAGTGTAAAAACAAAACAAGAAGTCAATTTTATTTTGTCCAAATCTCTCTAAAAATCTGAATCAAGATATCCAAAAATAGAATCACCACTATTATCATAGGTGATGTACTAATCATTATGCCTCGTAAGTAGTGAAACACCCACTTCACTAGCCGACTCAATGTTCTCTACCTATATTTTCCATAAATATACTAAAAACTCCAATTACACTTGAAATTTCAGCCTCAGACATACCATAACATACATTAAACATACAACTACACTAACATATGGTACATGAAACATATAATCCTTTTTCTTCTTCTTCTAAGACATAAACTTGAAGAAAGTTTAAAATGGGAAGTAAAAAGGATTCTAACCTCGGTTTCACATCTTTCATACCAAATATATTTAGTATATTTTCCAAATACATATGATGTGATATCCAAAGCTTACCATTTGTTTTGTCTCTATGTATCTCCATGCCTAAGATTTTTTTACAACTCCTAGATCTTTCATATCAAATGTCCTAGCCAAATGAGCCTTTAAATTATTGATTTCTACCATGATTTTTCTTGTAATAAGCATATCATCAACATACAATACCAATATAAATCAATAGGCCATCGCCTAAAACTTGAAATAAAGATAATGGTCATACTTACTCCTTTGAAAATTCCTCGCTCATCATGAAAGCATCAAACTTCTCTGTTTGCTAGGTAAACCTGCTTTCAATCCCTACAATGACTTCCTGCTTGCAAACAAATCCTTTTTTTCTATTTTCTACAAATCCTTCAAGGTGTGTCATATATATATATCCTCTCTTCTAAATCTCCATGTAAGAACATTGTTTTAACATCTAATTTCTCTAAATCCAAATCAAGTAAATAAACTAGTACTAAGACTACTCAAATTGAAAGAAGTTTAAGAAATGGTGAAAATATTTCATGAAAATCAATACCTTTTTTTTATGTGTAAATACTTTGCTACCAATTTAGCCATGAACCTTTGAAATTTTCATCAACACCCATCTTCTATTTGTAAACCCATTTTTTGTAGCCAACATGTTTTCTACCGCTTGAAGTTCTACTTGGTCATATGACCTGTTCTTTTACAAGGCATTCATCTCATCCTACATTTCCCTTTTCTATTTCGGGCACTATCCAGATCTTCCAATGCTTCCCGATAACAACTAGGTTCCCATCATTAGAAATCAAAGTAATTTGAAATATTAGGATCGCACTCTATTGAGAGAAAATTTGTCTTGTGGAAAATTGGTGGGTTTCAAGCCGACACTATGGGAATCTAAGTCCTCTACTTGAACAATACAACTTCGTATGTGCATGTGTGAAAAAGTGGATTTCAATGGTGGCCTTTCGACCGAGATCCCATAGGGGCACTCCATCGACCCGTCAGAAAGCAAAGCTAGCAATTTCTCACTAGAGAAGAAATTTGTCTCGAAAAGGGGAAAGGGAATGAGAATGGAGGTAGGAGAAACTAATGTCATGTAGCAGTAATATCGATGCCCACACACATTAATTAGAAATTTCATTTACATGCATTTATAGTTAGTAAGAAAAGAAAATCCGTAGAGAAGCTACAAGACCTGAATGAAACTCATTGGTCGAAAGTACCAATTAATTCTCAATCAAAGAGGCAAAATTTCATTCTTTTATTAGTCAAGCTCAAGCAGAGTTTGGACATAGCTTGAGAATGGAAGAAATTTGAGGAAAAAGAGAAAATAGAAGAAGAATGGCATTTTCCATCTTTTCCAGTACAAAGCACTCGTCTTTTTGAAATCAATTGCCATCCTCGAATGACTTCAAGAAGCCATTATATTCTTCACAAGAAATCTGCTACAACTTCACAAATCCTCAACGCTTTTCGAATTCCTCTATTGTGAAGAAAACGCTCGTGGCAGTTAAAACCGTGATCTTGCAAAAGCAACCATTACGCTCAATTTACTAGTTTAAATATAGTACCATTTGATTTGCTCTTTAACTCTAAAATTGGGTTGTCCACGTGGAAGGAAGGGATCGAGCGGTTATGGGGAAGGCTTTGCCACATTTTGTGATCTTTCATGAGATTTGGCAATTGAGCAATCGCCTCGTAGCCCCGCTTTGACTTTTCAAGTTGACACATGGTACATTCTAGCTGGAGATGAGGTCATGGCTCTTTTCTAAACATTTTAACCCTTTTGGAAAAAAAGGCTCAAAAATCATTTTCCTCCACTTCTCCGTTCATTTGCCGATTTGACTAGGACATGTGGCACGCTCTGGCCGGAGAGAGGCACAACTCTTTTCTAAACATTTTAACATTTTTGGAAAAAGGCTCAAAACTCTCAATTTCCTCCGCACTGCCCGCCGTCTCCGATTTGACTAGGACATGTGGCACGCTCTCCGTTAGAGATGGGGCACGAATCTTTTCTAAACATTTTAACCTTTTTGGAAAAAAAGGCTCAAAATCAATTTCTCCGCTGGGCCCGCCGCTCCGATTTGAATTTTCAACCATGCTGGCTTCACCTTTGAATTTTTCTCACTGCCTTAGATTTCAATTTTTCCTCGCTATCCTCGATTAGGTCATGTGGGCCACTTTTTTAATTTTTCACCTTTCTTACAAAGAGGCATCAAAATCTCAAAGTTCCCCGTGCAATTCCGCTCCTCCACTTTGAATTTTCAATGGTGGGTCCAAGACCTCAAGCAGAGCTGCCAAGCAAATTTACCATTTTGCCAAAGTGTTAAGTTCACTAAAATCATGTTCCTCCCCATCTAATAAAGATCCACCATGTACCTTTTATTCATTGGTGTCAAAATTTTGACAGGAAAATAAGCTCGCCATTCTGAATTTCCATTACGAGATGCAAGAATGGATGCTCCACCTGGACATCCACCCTTAGACCACGGACTCAAGTAAAGAAAGCAAGAGAAGAAGTTAACTTTGCTTGAATGAGTATAGTTATTAAATCAAATGAGCCCCCATACCAGAAGCCCTATAGTCAAAATTTGAAATATGCCATGGATTATGAATATCAATCGTTGATGAAGAATAACACTGTATGCAAAATTATCGATCTTCCACTGTGTGAAAAAAACCCATTGGATCCGTATGGATATTTAAAATAAAGTACAAAACAGATGGGACAGTTGGACAAGTATAAAGCTTTGAGACTTTTAAAGAAAGGGGTACACATAAAAGAATGCATTGACTATGAGGAGACATTTTCTCCTACAACTAAGATCAAAACAATCAGATGATCTTACTTCGCCGACACAGCTTTGATGGAAAGTCCACCAAATGGACGTAAAAGTGCCTTCCTAAACAAATATTTACAAGAAGAACTCTACATGACTCAACCTCGAGGATATGTAGTACCCGGTCAAGAAGCAAAAGGTATGCGCAGACTCAGAAATCAATGTATGGCCTCAAATAGCACTCCTAGGCATGGTACATCAAGATTGATGAGAATCTTGTACAACATGGATATGTTATAAATCCATACAATCCCAATCTCTACCTCAAAAGGCAAGGGGGAGATGGTGATTGTTGTTATCTATGTTGACGATCTAGTCATCACCTGGTAGTTAAGTGGGGATGATTGATGCAATGAAGAAATATCTTAATCGATCGTTGACATGACCTGATCTCTTGGCCGATGCATTACCGCTGATTGGAAGTATGGTGTAAAGAGAATCATATTTTTGTTTCTCGATGAAATATACCAAGACAACGCCGAGAAGTTTAGGATGATGGGTTGCGACACCAATTGCTACACCTATGGAGAACAGATTACGCTTATCTCGCTCGTGATCCATCTCCCGAGGTAAGTGCCACCTTCTATCGCCAGCTGATTGGGAGTCTCATTTACCTCGACCTACACTAGACCAAATATCAGCTTGGTAGTTGAGCTATCTATCTAGGTTCATGAGGAACCCAAAGTTTTTCATCGAAAGTAAAGAAGGTGCATTTTGAGATATCTCAAAGGATCAAGTGGATCTTGTTCTAAAGCATACAAGAAGAATGAAAATTTTTCTTTGAATGGATATTCGATTCGTGATCATGCAGTAACATTGATGATAGAAAATCCACTTTTGGATTTGTATTATTTATGGATCTGGGACCAATCTTCATGGCTTAATTAAGAAACAACACTTCATTTCTTGCTCTTCCATAAAATTTGAGTATCGTTACTACAGAGAAGTCGTCATGTGAAATGATTTGGCTACGCCACATACCGGAAGGACTCGAATACTACATAGGACAAACCAACTACCATGTATGTTGATAATGAAGGTGTTCTCAAACTTGTTCGCAATCTAGTTTTTCATGAGAGAACAAAGCACATTGAGGTACAAGTTCATTTCATACATGAACATGTGTCAAGCACAACATCTCGCTTCAATTTTGTCCAACTACCGAACAACAAGAAAATATTTTCACAAAGTCACTTTGCACGTGACAAGTCTTAGGGAGTTGCTCGTAGACCTCTCTCCTCATCTCTTCAGACAATGCACAATTAAGGGGGGGAATGTTAGGTTAATTATGCATAGTATAATTATTTAATTAATTTTATTAATTAAATAATAATGGTTATAATATAAACCATATTTTTGTTGTGTATTGTTATATGGTTTTTAAACCATATTTGTCTTTCACGGATGTTGTTATATTGTTTTAACAATATAATTTGTTGGTTGTATTTTTGTGTGCTTCCCGGATGATTTATGGAAGCTGTTGTAATTTTGGTTGTACCTATGCAACCTATTCTTTTGTCTACACATGATTGTACAATACCTATAAGTATTGCAAGTAGTCCTGCTAATGTAAATTGGTTGATTCTGATTAATACAATCTATAGGCTTCCGTCCCTATTTACGTGAGATATGCCCCGAGCAATTTTTACACGCATCTACACACCTATGGAAACAAACCATCTAGGCCTCTCTCAGTAAAGTACACGATTCCGTATCAAAAACTTAGCTACCTTTAGCTTCGAGTGTCCTTCTTTGTTTTTAGTCAAGATGAGGAGGGCATTCTCCATAAGTGAGGTAGTAAGAAATATCACGCCATACCACTCATTAGTAGTGGTGACAAAGAGCACTTATGGACTATCTCCCGAACAAAAGTTTGAGAAAACATCATCCTTTTGTCTCCTAATCGAGCCCTAAGAGCTTCATCTTCAACAATTAGCAGCACAAACTGCTTCTCTTACTAGATTAGAGGGCCTAATCTCCAAGTCATTCTCTTGGGTCTTTACAATCTAACTTCCTCTCTTAGCCCCATGATATCGTTGAGTCAAAATGGACTTGATTGCACTTCCAAAGTGGACCATCACCACTATATGGAAATTGAGAATGTAAAATCTAAAACTTTTAATAATCTCTTTAATCACCGCAGAGGCATGCTTCTCCAAATAATGATTTCTTAGCTCATGATTTTTCAAAGGACAACTCATGAAAGCAATGGGTGCTTCCAAACCTTCATCATTTTTTTGAACAAGTACAACAAAGAGTGTATGTTCGATGCATAACAATACATGATGAACTCCTTATTGAAATATTGAGATACAAGAGTTAAAACTTTGGCAATGGATTTCTTAATATCCTCAAATGTTGTTTTTCCTTCCTTATTCCACTTGAAACTTGCTTGAGGATTCATCATGGAAGTTAAATGCTTAGTCAATTTAGAAACCTCGTGCACATAAAATGATGAAGGAAGTTTACCTTTCCAAAGAATGAATTAACTCCCTTCTTACTCATTAGTAAGGCTAGTGCTTGATAGCTCGACCGCCTTAGGGTCAATGTGTGCTCCATGTTTGTTCACAATGTGTCCCAAAACTTACCTTATGTGACTCCAAAATGCACTTCTTTGGATTTATAAACGCCATGCTTCTCGCTACACCTTGCAAGGACTTGCTCCAAATGATAGATATGATCTCCCCTCCTCTTGAGAAAATTGTGAGGTCATCAAGGTAAATGACAATGCAATATTTCAAATATTCGAGGTCATGTCCATTACTCTTTTTGGAAAGTGGCCCCAACATTGATCAAGCCAAAAGGCATTTTTGTTGTAGGGAAAAAATGCCCCAAGGTGTCATGGAAGGTCTGCTTTTGTCAGCAATCCTCTTCTACCACCTTGATTTGGTTCACCCTAAGAATCCATCAAGCAAAGAGAGCATTTTAGATCCAAAAGAACTACTCGCAAAATATGATCCATGATTGGAAGAGGGTAGTTTTCCTTTAGAGATGCCTAATTCAGATTTCGAAGTCTACACAAATCCTTATTTCCCCATTCTTCTTCCTCATCGGCACAATGTTAGCCACCCATGTTCAATGGTGGATGGGGAAGATGATTCAAGATTGAGCATCTTTCACACCTCTTCTTCGATAACATCAACAATATTTGGATTGTAGGGCCTTTGTTTCTTCCTCGAAGGGCTTAGCTCCTTCGCTTCAAAGGAATGGAGTGATGCATTTCCTTTGGCTGAAAATATTTGAGTTCATCGTAGGAGTAGCCGACACATACGAGTACTTCTTTAGGAAAGAAACAAACTTTCTTCTCTTCTAAAGTGAGCAATATTTACCCATGTTAAACATCTTGGATTCATGAAGTGCCAATGTTTTCTTGATCAAAATCAGATGGACACTCGAGAAGACTACTTTTATGTCTCTTGGATGAACATGTCTGCGCTTCATCAAAGAGATCTTCTAAAGAAACTAGGCCTCGGGGATTTTGTTTTTTTCGCTTTTTGATCACTCCTCTTCATCAATTCCTTCAATTCCTTCCTTCTATTCTTTGGGGATTGATTCACAGCAGTGGGTTTTCACTCCTTCAAAGAAAATATTATTGAAGTTATCCGCTTGTTCTAAGAAGGCTAGGATATGATTGTCATCATCATGAAGACCTATCGGATGATTAAAGCATTGTCGTACACTAGTCCGAAAAAACATCTCAATGGTCACTTTATCCGCTAATACAAAGGATGAGGTGTCACTAAGGAAGCTGACACTGCTAGAGATACAGCTCCTTTTCATTTTTCTCCCTGGGATAGCTTTAATGGAGAACACATCAAAGGATTCAATGCGTCTCTCACACTTTGTTTCTATAGTGTCTGAGTCCAGGGTTTTTACTCATTATCATTGGTAGACCTACTTTATGACAACCTCCTCGCATCACCTTGGCATCTCAAATTCTTGATTCCCATGTCCTCTTTCAATTCATGCCTAAGAGTAATGCTTCATACTCTACCGTATTATTTGTATTGTCAAATTTCAGCTTGAAGGAAAAAGGATACACCCATCGGAGGGAGAGTACAATACTACAAAGAGCTCCGAACCTACTCGGAATGACCGCCATCAAACCTATTGTCCAAATCTAATCTTCTTCTTCCTCCATTAGGAGTTGCAAGTTCTCTTCCTTTTTGTGATGTAACGAAGTAGCTTCCTGCTAACCCACATCCAAAGAGGATGTTAGCTCTCGATCATCGATTTCATCGCGGAATTTCATTTTCCCGAATAACAACAACTTCTTCATTTCTCCTTTTCACTAGGATAGTTGTCAGAGATGACCTATCCATTTTTATTCCTCCACCTAGGTCTCTAAAACTTCTCCTCAACAACATACCAAAAGAAGTTGGGATTTCTTCCACCAAAATGGTCAAGAGTATCTTATCGCATCGCCTAAGCAAATAGTAACCCGAGCATCTCGATTCTTCCTACCAACGGAACTTGTTTGATTCCATGGATAGAATGTGCCATCATTTACCCGGGTAAAATTGAGGCCAAGAGAATTTGCAACTTTTGTTGGTATCACATTATCCGAGGCTCCGTGAGTCCATGATGCAATTGTTCAACTAAGAAGCCTTGATGAGAAGTGACAGTAGAAAGGCTCAAATCTGCTCAGTGCTTGAGGCACTAAGGGCCAACATGTTTTGAGAAGGTGGTATGGATGGTGTGGGTAATATGCCTTTAGATATTGGGATTGAAGCAAAAAGGGTTACTACCATGAACTCGCCTGATGAATGTGCACAAATCGGGAAGGATGTGTTTCAGAGGTATTCAATCTCGTGAGAGATGAACTGGGTTTTGCTTCGCATGCTCCAAAAAGTCAAATGGAGCCATGGTAGATGAGGAAGAGGTTTCAATAGTGGGAGAGGAATTAAATGACATGGGTTTTGTTACTTTTGGTGCTAGGTTCTCCTTTTCAAATGTAGTAATTGGATTGGAAAGAGGTGAGGGTATAACTCTTTGATTGAAATTTAGATGTTCTCAGAATCGGTATTTAGAAGAGAATTACTCTTAACAAATTTTTAGTTGGGAGAAGAATCGTGATAACTTACTTCGCACAACCGCATGATCCTCAGAACTCAAACTGCTGAATCTAATTTCTATTTGGCTCGATTCCATGGAAGATGTTAATGGTGATCCTCTCCGGTGATCTTGTTTTGTGGAAGCTTTGGAGATCAATCTTCTTTGCTTTCCTATCATCCTGATGTAACTGCTGAGGCTAAACACCATTCTCTGGATTGTGCACTTGAGTGAAAAACACATGAAAACTTGGATTTTCTTCATTACTTTCCTCCTCATCAAGATTGTATTCAATCGTGCCATTATGCATGCCAACCTCTTTCAATTTCAAGACATTTTTCATAAGCCATCCATATTTTCTTCTTCGATTCCTCAAAGTCTACTCCTTATTTCTCGATTCCCCGCCTGCATGGCATTGACCGGTGGTGCTTCAAGAGCAAGCCTACAAGGGGGTGGAGCAATTCTTGGTCTATAAAGAAGATTTGGTCTCCTCGTGAGCATTCCTCATCATGGATTTCAGACAGCTATTTCTTCAAAGCAATGAAAGCTTGGGCTATTCGCCATTTTTGAACATCGATCGGGCAGATCAATTTGAACTCGACGCTTTTTCTTCTCATTTGGTCCTTTCACTTTGCCCAAAAGAATTAGATCATCATCAGCCTCAACGCTGCAAAGTCTTTAGCTTCCTCAATGTTCTGGGTGGGCTCTTCTCCCGAGGAAGAAACCAACTTCAACTGATGGCAAAGCACTCGATGAAGAACCTTTTCAAGTTGTTTTTCGCAGAGTACCACATCTTCGAGGATCCTTCTTGCACAACCTATCATACCTCTACAAAATCTCCTTATTGATTCAAAGGTCTTTGTCTTCATCTAAACCAATTAGACCATCGATTCTAACAATATTCTGCGGCTTCTGAACCTATGTTCAAAATGCATTTCTTATATCTTCCCCAAAGATGTGACAGATCTTCGGTGGCAACATGTAGAACTATTCAAAGATCTCTTTTCGGAGTAACTAAACAAAGAGCCTAATTTAAACATCTTCATCTTTAAATCCCAACAATCCACAAGTAGTGATTAATGTTGCTACATGTTCTTCGAGAGATGAGAACCATCCTCCGACTTTCGGGAAGTTCTTTCGAGCCTCTTGGAGCTCATTTAGTGGTCAGGGAAGAGAAAGTGGACCAATATTTCTTCCCCATGGCACATTAGGCTCCGCAAAGCATTTCATCTTCATGATCACCCATTCTATTCCTATTTCTAACAACCAATCTTGCTAAGGTCAGCTTTCCATCACGCTGCTCTTTCTTCTCATTGTCCACTCAAAATTCCCCGCTTCTTAAGAAGGTGAAAATTTAAAATTTTGAGTTTAAGTGTCTTTTCTATCGAATCGATAGTGTGAAAAGCTTCGGGAAATTGAGAAAATCTACGCTTTTGGGTCATTTTTTGTGTGTTTTTTGGGCCTCTGCATGACATTTTTGTCCTCAAGCGTGTCCCAAGTTCATTCGCCCTCTCGCCTCCGATCGCCCGCTTTCCCCGCTAAGTTTGCTCTGTCTTTCTGCCCATCGTAAATTTTGTCCCACATGTCCCAAGTTCACCTGCATAAGTTGTTCCATTTTCTACTAATCGCCCGAACCACGCACCTCCGCTTGCAGATCCCAAATGTCCCAAGTTCATTCGGACCCATTGTCACCTTTTCATCCAATCCGCTAAGTCGCATACTTCACGCACTTTATTCCCGCATGTCTCAATAACATTTCCAGTGCGTCTTTTCCCGCATCACCCGACTGCTCCGAACAACATACTTTTGCTTTCATCCTCGCGGCCCCAAATGAACCAAGTGCTATTCATGCTAATTTTTCCTCGCCTCTACCCGAATATCTTGTTTTTTCAAATTGGCAGTATGAATTTAATGCGCGCTATTACCTTTTCTCTCTCCAAAAACATTTATATAACGAGCAAACCCCCTATGCGTTTTTTACACCGTCTCCATGTTATCCTCTTTACTCAAACCTCGTAATTTAAATCCCCGCGCGCATTCTGCTTTCCTCTCGCAGAATCCTTCCCGAGTCTCACTTACATGTGCTCTACCCTCCGAATTACTACCAACACGAAGATTAAATTTTTAGGGTCAGAACAAGTCTCACCACTAACTCCGCCGTTCCCGATATCAGTGTGGGATGCTGAGGTTCGCCACCTCTGACTTTGGCGATTTTTGGTGGAGGGACGACAAGCAAAACCCTACACCAATGGCAGGCATGATGATTCATGATAGCGGCCTAGCTTTACCTGGTGGTTTTCCCATCTCTACTCATGCAGCACACAAAGCTTTCAAGCGTTGGGCTCATTTCAACTCCCGATTCGAGCTGCACTCGACCAACGTGGCATCTGTGGAGCCTAATCACCAAACTTGATGTCACACGCTATCAAGCACCGCACCGAGGATTCCAGAAATGGATAATGTTATTGGGTTGCCTCCCGAATTCAAGCACAAGCCCTATTCAATCAAGACAAGATAACTATAAGGCATGACGTAGTAAATCATGGCTTAAAAATCCTAACAGGAGCCGCCTTTGCTCTATCCAAGACTCTCTTCCGTAGATTTAAACGAAGAGTTTGCCGATTTCATAATCTTACTACCCCGGTTATGGGTTTACCCTCCACTAACGAAGTTCCATTTCTAGATGTGCCCGCTTTCATCAACATGGTGTGCGTAAGGAACTCAAAATATCAATCGCGTAAATCATCGCATTAACTCAATGTGGAGCAAGTCAGCTTCCAATCGTGCAAAGAAACGAAGAAATTCTATATGACTTCGTGACTGATGTGGTCTACACTTTCGCGGCATCAAGGCAATGGTTTGGTTTTTTCTTACATCGATTCCTACAAGGATGATCTCGTATGCCCATCACAAGGCAGCTTCACCCTGTAGACCAACAATCACAATTCTTCAAGGGTGAATGATGCTTCACCATGTACATGGTCGAATTCTCAAGGGTGACACTCGCGAAGATTTTCTCGATTTGGCCATGAATCCAATATCGCACTACGGTGCTTATTTCATCCACCCGTAAATTTTTCTTATATTAGGCTTCACGGCTATGAGAGCACCCTCCGAGACTTCCTATGTTCTGGCACAGTTGATAAGATGGCCTGATAGAAGTGCATGCAGTGAAATTAGATAAATTACAAAGAACTTGCAGGACAAGAAGATTACTAGCTTTGCACTTTCCCATCTCTTTGGGAAATTACACCCGTAAATGGCCTGATGCACAAAGTAATAGATGAAAGATCCCCGCCCCCACATCGCCCATTTCTTCGCCAAGAACTTCGCTTTCACTTCAAGAAGTTCATCGAGTGTAACATCAAGATAATCTTATCATCACGTGGAAGATAATAAACATACTATCGGGTTGACTATGTCGATGATTTTGAGGCCGTATGAGGCATTATGTATGTGTTCTCTCTATAATCGATCAAGAACTCAGCTTCGTACTTCCAAGGCCCCAAGCGACTCAAGCTGACGACATAACTCTGATCCAGTACTATATGAGTACGATAATGTGGTCAAGCCACAATTCTGGAGGACTCGATTGGGTCAAGAAAGAGAAAGATGATCTCGTCTGAGTATCTCTAGCTCCAATGCCTTAATGTGACTAAGTGTCTCTGTTTGAGTAAGAAAGTTCGAGAGCTTGTGAGGCATCGTCAGATAACTCTCTAAGGATGTTTCCACACCAAGGAGGGAAGCATCTACCCAAGATCGGCACACTGCAAAGCCCCTCTCTTGATAACACAACTGAAACGGGCGTACAG